>JMFS01079915.1:0-12785 GCA_000699545.1 Podiceps cristatus
TGTGTGTTTAAGTAGGTGCTGATAAAGGCACCAGTCTCTTGCCTGTGTTGATCTGTGTTGTATTGCATGTGTATTTCTATCTCCAAAATACATGCCCAGCCTTGCTACAGCCTGGGACTGGAATCAGGACCAGCAGTGGCCATGGCTGGCAGACTGGGAGGAGAAACCCTCAGTGTCTTAAAGTCCTTGGGATCTAGCTTACCCTAACGTTACTAGAAGCTCAGCCTCAAAATACAAGTTCTTCTAGAGGCCAGTTTTACATGGAAACACCAATGGGACATTGTGATGAGAAGAAACCTGCCACCACTGGGAATATTTTCACATGCACATGAGTCACCATAAGAGGAGTTCCCCATCCATAGGCAAGCTATCTTGTACCAGCTAGCCTGTGTGTGGCCAGAAGTGTTCTTCACTGATGGCAAGGCTGGTCATCTCTCCCTGTAGCAGCTGGCTCCATAGTAAGGAACATGGATGTGACTAGAAGTCCTTCCAGTTCTGCTGGTAATATGAGGACTCCTTCCCTTCTTCACAGAAGACAAAGTAGGACTCGTTTTGCTATAACTGTAAAGCATACGTAGTCAATGAAAGGTTTATTGCAAAGAAAATATGATTCCTCTATCAAAAAACAAAGCAAAGCAAAACAAAACCAAACCAGAAAAGAGCACAGAACAGAGAGAGATCCCAAGGTAGATTTCAAAAAAGCAGAGTTACATATCACTATATTATTGTTGGAAGTACAGCATTGCTTGCCACTGCATCTCCCCCATCACATTGTCCGGACCACAGACCCCATTACACCTACTCCCGCTCAGATCTCTGAAAAGTAAATCAGCTCATGCTGCTGGGCAGATTACCGCTCCTGCTCACACCAGCTCATTGCAAGCTGGCTCAGACATCTCTGTAGTCTGCTGTGTGGATGCCCCGAAGTGCACACAGAGCAGGAGACTTTGCAATATTAAACTCCTCAGCTCACACTCTTAGGCATTCACACAGCATTTTTTGTTATTACTGTGAATGAAGCATGTTGAAATTCTAAGCCTACAAGCACCAATATTTCAACCAAACTCATTTGTGCACTTAGTGGTTGATCCACAGCCCACTAGAGACAATGGAAGACTGCCATTAACTTCACATCAGGCTCATAAAAAATGAGGCAGGTAACTCCCATTAATGTTAATGAGAGTCATGTATATAAATCACCTAACCGCTGATGGAAAAAGAAACCTTTTTCTATTCTGCTTTTTGCACAGCTTTCACAGTCTGGAATGTTCATCCTCCTCCAATAGCATTGTGAAGACAAAAGGTTTTTCAACAGTCTTTCTAATGATTTTGCTTTCTGTCAACACCAGTCAAGCTTCGTGTAGCCAGAATACATTTAATCATACAGTCATGAAACAATTACATTCTAACATGGTAATGAACAGACAGGAAAAAAAAATATTTCCCATTAGACAAATGATTATTATTTCTTAATTATTGTTGAGAAAGATTAACAACTCTTGTTTTTCTTTTCAATTCACTTAAAAAAAAAAATTTCTTAAATTTGCATTTTAAGTAACAAAGATAACTATTTCCATTTAATTAACCCTCTGCCCCCTAAAAGATGGGTTTTTTCACTTCTTTTTATGATTGCTTCATGTTGCCTTTACATAATACAAAATCCCTTGCCCTGCAATGAAGATATACACAGACAGACATATGCAGAATTATAGAATGGTGTACAACAGGTTGTATTTGCTTTAGCTTACCTTTCCACTTTACACAGTGGGTATGTCCTGAGTAGGCAAGATAATGTTAAATCACGTGGTATATCATTAATTATGGTCTAGTATATTAGTCCCCAGTAGGCTTTTGTAAAATTTAAAACTTTTTTAACAGTCATTATTTCTACACACAAAACAATAAAAAATAAGCTTTCAGATGCTCAGTATTTTCTAACTCTACTAGTATAAATACATATGTAAAAATTCCAAAACAAATATAAATTATTTCTCTCTTTTCTAACTAGAAGGTAAAAAAATAATATAGCATTAACCTCACTAATATTTACATTTGAGAGGAATTTTAATAGCATTCCAGAGGCTGCATTTTCCTTTACATTTCAATAATGATGGATGGTCAAGACACAGTACAGGAAAAATGAGCTACCATTAACGACTTGTCACCAGCAGGAGATATTAGGATTTTAGAAAGCATTGCAAATGGATTTTTAGTCTTCTAGACTAGATTGTAGCTGCTTTGCTCCACCAGGTTTAGTCTTTCTTTGGCTGCTTATCCTTAACTCCTTAATGTGACACATTAATTATAGCCCCTCATATGTTCCATTTTTTCAGGTCCCTGTGTCTAGAAATGTTGCCACTCAAATAGCAAAGTGCAAGCTTTCCATCATTCTAATAGTTAAATAATGGCAAGGCTATGCAGTTGAAACAGCATGAAAGGTCACCTTGACAATACTCTGACTGGTAAAACGTAGCTTAAGGCATCACAGTTCTTTATTGTGAATGAGTCAAATGAGTTTATGACTTTCAGGATATTTTAATAATTTCCAAGTTTGACACAAAGTAAGAAATGCCATTTTGGAATTGCTGCAGATGATCAAATATGTCAAATGTAAATACAAAATTTACAACACGTGTTTTTGACTAGATTGACCAACCACAAAGTGAGGATAGGTGGGAGTTTGAAGCAATGACAAAGGTTTTGGAACTGCTGACACAGGTAGTCAGTGTAAAATTCAAACCTGAGCAGAAGTCCATAAGAAGTTTAAGTCACCAGCAAGGTTCTCAGAAAGCTCTATTTCTAGTGCTTAAGGAGCACAGGCATGGAGTAGAGAAATTGAACTGAGGCTTTGGGAGGAAAAGTTTCATGCCAAATGCCTTTCATCAATTGCCTTTGGTATGTGTTTTATGGCAGGACTAGGAGCAGGACTGAATTTCCACATTTCTCTGTTGGAAGTAGGAGCAGAACCATACAATTCCCACAATTATACAGCAATATTATATCTGGTGAAACTGTAAAGATCCAAATTTTTTGTCACCTGCATTTTGTTCTTACCCAGAGCCTTGATGTTTCATATGCCCTTTCATCTAGGTGTTCAAATTAACTGCAGCTTAATTTTCTAAATTATTTAGCTAGAATGCTTAAGACCAGATTTAGACAGAGAATAACTTCATTAAAGACAGTGGAGCTAATCAGGGCACAAACTGCCTTGTACTTCCTTTTGTGTTTCCTCTCAGAACTGCTAATTGCAGAAATTGATTGGTTTAAGGTCCTTATGTTACATGCTTTAACAAAATGTGAGGTAAGATCCAAGCTACATGGACTTGGGCAATAAACACATCATTAACTGAAGTTCAATCAGCACTTTAGCTCCCAGTTTTCTGGTATATCTATATTTCCTTCCAAAGACATATAAATGGGGAAAATACTTGCTACTTTGTCCATCAGGAACACTAGGTAAAGCACTGAATTTGAGATGTCCTGGATACTTCATTGCATACATCAATACTTAAGGATCCATCTTTCAAGTAGCTATTAATCTTTTATATTAATATTACTACTCTAGAAACTTCTGTATAATCAAATTTGAATCAAAGCAGAGGCTTAGATATTCTGAATGAGAGAACACAATCTTACACATAGGAGTTGTAACTTCCTTCACTGAGCAAGTTCTAGCTGTTTGCCTGAGAGTAATTAAATCATTACATCTTCAGGGCTCTTTTACTACTTCGTCATCTAGTTTCTAATGCTGGTACTGACAGAATGGAAAAAACACAATGTGCTAACGAAGACTTAAAACCTAAAGCACATTTTCCTACAGTGACTAAAAAGTCGTTAACCAGTATTTTAAAAGGTGTCACCAGTAGCTGACAGAGAAGCTGATACATATATAGCACAAATTAATAAACTACAATAGGATGAACAAATAAGAAGCTGAAAAATACATCTTTTAAGTGCATTGTTGAGACTGACACAAAATAAAAAAAAATTAAAATTTCACCTAAAAAAAACATTTATCCTGTAGCTGTCAGGAAAAAAACAACCAACCAACCAACCAACAAATCCACCAAACCAACCCCCTACCCCCCCCACCCCCCAATATAGAACAATCAGGATTGCCAGTAGAAGACAAAAACACGTATCGTAATGCATGTTTTGCTTCATGCTGCACTGTGTCAGAGCAACTATTCTGCTCTGAAAGGTGCAGGGCAAGTGGTGCAGCTTGCCAGGAACATACTGTGCAACTCTGACTTAGATGCACAGTATAGTAACACAGTCCAATTTCAGTAGTAATGGAGGAGGATCAGATCTGAATTTCTGGAGGCTCTCTCTCAAGACATGATCTTGTCTTTACAGAAGGATATTTGCCAGCAAATACACACACAGCTCTACTGCAAATGCCACCTCAGCAGCCATTTTGTATCTCCTTTTAGAAAGGCAATGACCTAGATGGAAACATCGTGTGGACATATCTGACATTTTTAAGGCCTGTAGAGCCACACTGTAAGAGTTGTCCACGCTGTTTCTCTATATTCTTTCCAATATTTATTTAGGTATGACATTTGATTCAGCTCCATGCAATAAGAGATATCCTGTCAGAAATGTTTCTTTAGGAGCTGGTCACCAATGATGTCTGCAGAAGTGTTTCTCTGGGTGATAGGCCATATTTCACCAGCCACTGCAGTACAATCATGGTGTTCCCAGACATGAGTCTATCTGCCTCCTGCCTGTCCACTGAATAACTTCTGCTAGTGCCCACCTCCACCATTGGGACTCTTTATAGTACTCCAAACACTCCCTGTTGAAATGAGCTTCTTGGTCAGTATTGAGTGAAAAATAAGAAGAGAAAAAATTTAACATAAACCAGGAAAGAGTCATAAGTATAATTAAAAAAGCATCACAAACATCAGCATATAATACTTTGAATTAATGTATGATTAGCTTGTTTTTGCTTTATTTAACTATAAGAAAGGATGAAGAATTAATTATTACTATTCAGTAGTCATTAGAAGAGCTCTGTGCTGGATATGATCCCCATAATCAGTCAGCTGAGCTGAATGAAATGTCCTAAATGTCATTGTGATGTCACTTAAATCACAAACCCACAGCCAAAGGCCTGATCCTGCCAACAGATCTGTAGGGATGGAACTTTGACTTCTGGTCATTCCTATTAGTGAAAAGATCTTACATAGCTATAGTTTAACTAAATATTTGGAAAAAATAATGTAGGAAATACAGAGTTGACCTCAAATTAGCAGCAAAATTCCCACTAGTATGCCTAAAGCCAGGCTTTAACCTACCACCTATAAGTGTCTTTGAATGCACTGAGATAACAGCTCCATAAATGTTGATTTCCTTATTAAGTGGGAAGAAAGAGTTTGAACTTTCCCTAGCCTCTGCACAGAGGTCTTTTATAATATAAATTTAAATACACAATCTGTTTTACAATGTTTTCCATCATCTCTCCTCTCCATATGTTCTCCCACTAGGAATCTAATGAGTTCTACATATGAGGGATGACAAGGGAATATGCCTGAGAAATAATTCCAGCAATTACGGCATATGGAAGCTTTGTTTTTGAGTCGCTTTTGCCATGAACATTAGGCAGAGCATCTGGGACCAAATTCTGTCTACCTGCCCATGGACATTAGCAGAATCATCATCTTCCATTTGTAAATTCTGTTGAGGTAATCTGCCACACAGAGAGGACCATTTCATCAGCTTTATGATCAGAGAGCATATTGAAACACGGACCATTTATAGTTAGGAAAAAATGCTTCTATTCAGACAAACTAGTTTAAACTGGAAAACATTTTAAGAGAAAATGATAGAGACGTATCATCTCTCTCTTTCTCTTCTCTCCAAGAAGAACTATGAAGAACCTGTGTTCAGTTCCAGGCCACGATTAATTAATAAACTTTTCTTATCACTACTGAAGTCTCATAAGAACTGACTGTATCCCAGGTAAAGAGAAAATGACCAAAGAAAAATAAAAAGAACAACAACAACAGAAGAGATCTAAACTCTAAATCAGTAATAGGAAAGCTTATATTCTCTACGCCCAAATATTGGCAAGGCATCCAGAATTAATCATAAATAGATAAACAGACTAAAAAAACCTCCTTTATATGGAAATGTAGCACCTAAAACAACTAGCATACTTTTTGCAAGTTCTGGATATCTGGATTCTAAGGCATAAGGCTGGAGAATATAAATTCAGGTTTTGTCATATTTGTCATGACAGTAAGGAGAAAAGAGATCAAGAGCTTCAGCCAATATGCTGATATGGGGTAAACTTGCAACTCCACCTATTCATCATATTCAAGAAAAATGTCTCAGCAATGAAAGTAACATCAGTATTTTCTCATTTTTTTTCCCAGCTGTGCAGTTGAAGCAGTGAAAGCAAAGCCATAAATCCCAAACTACAGGGTCTCTAGGTTACCTCAATGTTACAGGGGAAAAAAAAAAAAAAAAAAAAGGCCCTGCTGTTATAGAGGCTCTAAACAGAATTTTACACTTATGAATATAAACATAAAGACCTAATATAGAACTTTTACAGGTAGGGTTGCATATGCACAATAATATTTCTACTACACAAACTATTTCTTGAACTTAGTTGGGCAATAAACTGTTTTTCAGAACTGAAAGCCAGATATATTTAAAGTCTTTCAGTCATGGCTAATATTGATGTGATTAGTGATACTTAATAAAGAAAATCTATTATCAAGGAATAACTGGATTTCACTTCCCATCGCCACATAGAATTACCTGTATACTTATATATACAGGTACCTGCTACCTGTATACAGTAACAAAAAGGGATTGAAAAGAGAGGGAGATTCTTTAACCATTAACCTGAATAGGGACAGGCATGTGAGCTTTAATAAACTTGCTCATTCAGAACTTTGTGAATAAAATGCTGAACAGTCCCAACTGCAGCTGAAGGCTTTATCCAAACCCCACTGAAATCACCAAGACACCTTGCTATTTCTCTGGTCTGGCTTTGGAGCAAATCCCAGAGACACATGAGACAGGCCCACGGACCTGCTGTCACCACCACAGCCCCGGCTTCAGGATGCCCACAGTACCCCAGTGCTCCCATGGAGGATCCACATCCCCAGAACCTACATCTCTGGTGATGAAACCATACTACAATGTTTATTCCTAGCCTGGCATCCAACTAACAGCAGCCTGAGAAAGAAGAACAGTCATTCCTTTATACAACAGTTTCCAGCTGTCACTGTCAGTGGTCCTCTTGCCAGATGGTCTTAAGTTAGTTTTGGATTAAGAGATGTTGGCAACACTTGTCATCACCTATAAAAACAAAGTTGTGGGAAATTTAGCCTTTTCATATACTACCTCTTGTAATCACCACACAAGCAGTGCAGATGAACACAGTAGATGCATAACAAACAGCTGTGGAAGACATTTATGCTAAAATAGTTGCAATGACTATCAGAAAGTTACATAACCTCTTACAGAAACATGATCAAAGATGTAATTTGGAAATGTTTTCTCATTCTATAAAAGAATAAACAGAAAAGTTTCTCGGGATACAAACTGTTATAAAGACTAAAAAAGTGATTAGGTAATTCTCATTCTTCAGTTTAATGCCACTGAAATCATTTCATACCACCAGATTGTTCAGGTGTGACATGTTACAGATGATACAGAGCGATCTAACTATTGTCAAAAAGAAACTAGAGATTAAGGCAACACTTCTATTACAAACCAAAACTGTGCTCCTTTTTCTTGCCAATATATTGTTTAACAACAGATGTGTAAAATTCAAGGCATGAAGGAGGAGGCAATAAATCAACAGAAAAGGATGCCAATCACATCTTTCTGTTTTGTTGTTACAGACATCCATGCATTACCTGGAAACTATAAAAGCCAGCTGTACAATCATAATGAGAAAAAAACCCCTGTATATATTTTTTATGAAACCTAACAAAATAACATGCTTTATAGTAGATTTTCAGTTTCAAAACAAATCTCTCTGATGCAGTCTGTGTCCAGTTTTAAAGCAGATAGATTCTACACCAAACAAGAGCTGCATTGGCTTGGTGAAGTACTGAAACCCTACACCAGTAACATTCTTGAGCAGAGCTAGAGGAGCCAAGATTTACAAGATACAGGATAGATAGGAAGATTTACAGGATACAGGATAATAGGTGGATTTAAAGGTAGTAACAGTGGTATCTGCAGCAGTGCTGTTTCAAAGGTTAGCACTTACTTACCACTAATAAGCCAAATACAACCAAGATAGAGCCTTAAATGTTTTTTTAAGCTCTGTTTTAGATCTATCAGATCTGATTTGAAATTTTTTTTCATTAAGACTCATATCAGGATTTCCTTTTTGGTTTGTTGAACTGATCCAACACATTTCATTTTGAAAGGATTGAACAAAGCGGTGAGTTTTCTTCTCCTGGTGATGCACTGCCATAGGGAACTGCAGAATAGGAACCGATACTCTCCTGCAGTTCAGAGTTCTTGATGGTCACTGAATTCAAACGGTAACATGGATTTCCCTCCGATCATAATGCCTGATATTCTTCATAAACAGATGAAGCTGGGTATATCAAATAATGTGGGAAGTAGTATATAAGGACTAAAGGAGTAATTGAAGCAGGATGCATCTTCACATGCTTACAACATGAGTGCCCATAGGGGATCTGGTCACCTGTACTCCATTTTCAAAGGCAGCACTAAAGCAGGCAGTATGGACAGCTGAACCGTGGTTCCCAGCGTGCTTCAAGATGCACAAGCAGAGTTCACTGTTGAACTGGCTTTTTTTTTTTTTTTCTTTTTTCTTTTAAACAGTTCCACAAATTAACCTGAAACATTACTTTTTCAGGAATGTCTACCGTGTTCTGTTGCTACTGAAAAGGTAAATGAGAATATTTGTAATTATGTAATATCTAATTTCAGGATTCCCATTTTGTGAAGAAAAATTATTCAGCCTGCCCTGAAAACAACAGCACACCCACCACAATTTTCCATGGGAAGGCTAGAACCGTTGTGCTAGATATCAGTTTCTTTTGGAAAAGGACCTTTCAAAGTGGTAGGAGATATTCCCAGCTCTACTGAAGAAATACAAAATTAACACAACCCTTAAGATACTTATTCACTGATTTTTTTTTTTTTCCCCCATGGGTAAACAGAATAGATCTCCAAAGTGCACATCCATACAGGAAATTCTATTTTATATTACAATTTTATTCACTTGTTATGAATATTCACAACATTAATCTACTGCAGATAATCTATTCAGTATATTTGAAAATCCATTTATTTTCACTTATTGATATGCATGTGTTACACTTGTATATAATACAGTATTTTCAATGTTGATTTAAGAACAAAGAAACAAAGAAAACAAATACTGAGAAGCATGATGTAGATTTTTGACCAAAGAGAGGCCATATTCAGATTTTACAAAACAGCACATTTACACTTTGCACTGTCCCAGACAAGCTCTTTAAGATGCTACCTTCTGTCTTGAACCTGTTAGCACAAATCCATACAATATTAATCCATCCTAAAATACTGAGATACCTACTTGCTGCTACAGTTTATCCTAATTAAATTTTAATCAGAAAAGAATATTTTTCACCAACATTTTTTATTATTTCTCAGCAGAATGATAGAGTATACTTCTCAATTTTATTCCCAACTGTCATTTATTTTATTTAAGCTCTCCTGTGCAATAATACAGCAGAGGTAATGAAATGGTTTTGGAACAGTAGGGGCTACTGCGACAGGCAGAGCACTCCAGGGTGTTCATCCATCACGGAACTTAATATATAACTACCTAGCCATGTCAATGGCTTGTAATGATAAAATCATTTCCTTCTTTTTCTGGGAGCCTGGTAACCACACAGGACTTCTAAATAAGCTTGACCCTCTATATTTTTGACTGCTTTTAAGTGTGTGTGGTTTTCATTTCAATGCACCAAAGCATACAGTCAGAACTCCCTCATCCTCTCCAGTCAGCATGCTTACACAGTGTCACTAAAAGGAATTGCTGAATTTCTGTTGTATCAGTTTTACAGATGGTACAATATTCATTAAATGGAGTATAAAATTATACATTCTGTAATAACTTAGAAAAAAAGCTCATAGATGCTTAAGGCCTTTAAATATTGAGGATTTTTTTCATGTAACAGCACATCACAAAGTTCAAAGTTGCTACTGAAAGAAAAAATAAAAAATTAAATGTGATTTTGGCAAGGATTGGATCAGAATTGGATGACTGTAAGCAAGCAAAATACCCACAAACTGTAAATCTGGGAGGGCACTAGGACTTTTTTTCCTTTATAGCAAACAGACTGAGCAGACATCTACATAAGCATCCAACAGTACTTAGGTTCAAGCAAGAGATTTTTTTTTTTTTTAATAAAAAGACAAAAATTCTGAATGATTACCATCCAATTTCATAATTGCAAAACTCATTTACATCCCTGCCTACCTTTATAAAAAGGGATGAAATACTGTCATTGACTGCTTACCATGAATTTCAATCAATTAAAGGTTGGGAAAGTACATAACACCCATCTCCTTCAAACTAAATGGAAATGTATATCTTAAAGGTATAAAATGCCTTATAATGGAAGTGGTAATTGAGTTTTGACCACTACTTTTTTAAGCTGCCAAAGAGCTGCAATAGTTGGTTAGCCTTAGGGAAACATGTCAACCTGACTATACATTCTAATATGACTGATGTATTCAGATAACTATTATTTGTCAACAATAATTATTAACAATGGATATATATTTCCATTCCTATAACAAAAGCAACTTCGAGATGTTGAAATATGTACCTTTGAGAGCTCCAAGATTAGAATACAAATAAAAATGTCTAAAACTGCGCCATGCCAGAGGCCAATTTCTGCAACAGAAATTTAATTAAAGCACTGTGCAGTCCCACCAGCAATCTGAATGGTGTACCAGGGATCATTTTAGAGAGAAGGAACCAACACATTTTGGAGGTTGATTTCATCAAGATGAAAAGCCACCGGTCTGGAATGGAGAATCCAGAAGATTGCTGCTTTTCTCTGCACCTTTTGAATATCAACTCTTGTGATTACAGCTGCAAATTCCTCAGCAAGTGCAATTTTACAAGTGTACACAGTTCAATCAGTTGAAATCTTTGTGACACAGAAGTTCAAAATAACTTTCCAGTAGTTTTGATCTCAAGGCTGTTGCTGATTACAAGCCAGGTTCTCATTGAAACCATTGATTCTGAAGGATACACCCCAGCAATATAAAATTTCACGTCAAGGATTGCCTGGAGGAATGAAATTCCTATGTGTTGTATTTAATGTTATCAGCCTTGAGACTGACTTGATTTGTCTTTAGCTATCGGGTTACCTGTAAAGAAAAAGAAAATCAGAAAATCAAAACGGTACATAGAGACTATACTTCCCAAGTACTGGAAACTGAGACTGAAACGTAAGATCTCTGTCCAGCAAAGCTCTTCCAATTGTTTTTAAATAAGTGAATAATTCCCCATGATAATAGATGGGATTGCTCCCCAACTTAAATTGTGTGTTTAAGTGTGTTGTTGGAATTGGACCTGACAAGGAGAAACTGAAATGTAACCATAGTTAAAAATATAATACAAAAATTTCAAAAGCACTGGTTTCAGGAAAATTTATATATTTTGTTCATCCTTTTTAATGTTAGAACTCCTGCACAGCAACAACTATGTTTTTAAAATGTTAACCATTGAGTCTAACAGTGACTTACACTGGAGATGTATTCTTTTGTTCTTTGTATATCTCTACTTTAAAATGAAATGTCCTGTTAAGGGCTAAATGCATCTTAGGAAGTAGTAATCACTTTTTGGAGAAACAGGACAAAAGTCATGCATACATAAATAATAGATATATCCTGTTATTCACAAGTTATAACATAACTACCAAGTAGTTTACTTAGAGTGGTTTCACCCAGCCTAACATGAAACAAGAGTGGAACGAACAGAAGTACCACAGAGAAAGAGTGGGAGACAAAGCATTTCACAGACTTTCCTGTGTCTGATTTGGATTTTAAACATTGAAATAAAAAAAAAGTGCATTATATCACAGAAACATAACTTTGAGGAATATTTCTGCTGTGTCGGTGGATACAATTAATGATCATGTAACATTTTAATATCAAATTGTGTCAGGGGACAACATTCCAACTCTGAGGAAGAACCCATTGGAAAGGTCACAATAACACTTTATGACATCAAGGGGCATATGCTTTTCGTTTTGATCACAGAGAGAAGGGTCATGCTCCTTAATGATGAAACATTCTTTTGCCCTCAGCAAAACTGTTTGCATACAGCTCTCATCAGCTCTGCAGAGCACAAACATAGAGCAGAATATTAAAAGGACTGTTCAAGGAGTTCATTACTTTGGTTTGCCTTCTCCACCAAGTTGTTTCTAGGAACTTAGGAAGGCAATAACAAAATTGTGCTTTTTGATTTTTATGATACATGGGTTTATTTATGACACTGCTCTTGTTTTGTTTTGTTCTTGCTATTGGAAACAGCCTCATGTGTCCCCTTCTATAGTGGAAGATTGCCTGAAAAAATAATGAAGAATTAATTTAAAAGTCAGACAACATATTTCTATGCCCTGCACTAAAGCTCAAAAGGCTGACACAGCATCTTACTGTTATTTATTTTTTGCTTTATTGTAACAAGCTGGAATTTTACCCACAGACCTCTGTGCCACTGAGCTACATAATGTAAAATACACATCTGATCCTATCCACAGGTGGATTTTTATTAGCTT
>JMFS01079916.1:0-17094 GCA_000699545.1 Podiceps cristatus
GAGCCCCGCTGCCTTCTCCCCGGCCTCGACCCCCGGGCAGAACGAGCATCGCCGCCGCAGCCCCGCGCAGCAGAAGGGCTCTGCAACAAGTATCCCGCGTTGTTAGGTGGACGCTGTTACTTTTGGGGGGATTGTATTTCACTCTCTGCCCTTTCTCCTGTTGCCCGTTTGGATTTCCCAGACCTACGTTCCTGGTGGCAGTTCCCTGGAACATCAGGCCTGGAGCAAACGTGAGTGTTGGGGTCGCTCTGCTACCGGACAGCCCCGCACAGGTCGCCGTAAGGGGAGAAGTCATCAGAGATAACAAGACCATCTTGAGCAGGGAAATGGTCTTTGAGAAAGGTAAGAGAACAGAGTTGGCCTGGAAGGATTTAGATTTGATTATCTCCCACAATATTTTGTTGCTCCCAAAACATCCCAGTTTCTAACCGGTACTAAATTAGGAACTTTATTTTACCAAGTAGTGTTTGCTTATGGGAAAATAATCTTGTACTCTGCAGGCTCTGTGTGCAGGTGGGCGACTGAGCTGGATAGCATGGGTGTGCTAGCTCGTTTTAAACTCTGAAAATAATCAGATAGTAGCAAAGTATGATAGAAGGGGTTTCTGAGGAGCCAGGAAGTACTCTGGTCAATGTAGCGGGGCCACCAAAGAAGGAGCAGAGGAAGAGGTGCTCCCTGGTAGGCTTGTTATTGAGGTGCAAGGTGGAAGCAAGTGAGATAATGGTAAGGGTGGAACAAACAAGGTGATAAAGCACCTGGAGCTGGCTGCTTCTCATGCCCTAAGAAAAGGAGAATCTGAGGGCAATAGGGAAGAGGAGATGACTCTGTCAGACACTGCTACTTGGAAGCTCTGTGCATTTGCAGGAACAGAAATTTTTAAGGATCAAGAACTGAGTCGTGGGACAGGTCGTGGGACTGAAGATAAGCAAACCTTAAAGCAGCTTGATTTAATGTATGCCCCCCTGGGCGGCAATAGAGGATGTGGTGGGAGTTCTGAGTAGCTGGAGAACTGAGATATCCTGGTCACTGCTCCTTTCCATAAAGGCCAGCTGGGAACAGGAGCATGAAGGTGTCCTGCCTGAGAATTGCCCTCATTGGAAAGAAAATATTTGGTCTGGATAATCCAGCTTTCATACTGCTCTTAGTATGAGGCAATATAAATGGCACACAAACTCTAGCTTTTTATTTGTCAGAAGTAGAGAGTCTGGGGGCAGTATGGGGTCCTAGAAAAAGCTACCCTGCTATAATGCATTTTCTCCTTGTTGATGTCAACTAATTTTTCTATTAATGTCTGATAGTTAATGTAGATGTCTTAATTGGAAGCATCACACCTTCATATCAAAGCCTTCATGAAAGCCCACCTCTCCTCAAAACCTGTAGAGAAGACTGAGGCTTTGAGGGTGATGGAGCGCATTTGATCAGATCAAAAAAATCATCCCTTATGATGCAGAAAAGCATATCTGATCAAAACTCTCATTATTTCAAATATTCTGAGAAAGTTCTCCGGAACTATGTGTTGGCAGGTTTTACTTCAGGTTGGGTATTGTTTATCCACTCTAATTTTATATTGTTATTTGGTATATGTCCTCCAGCAGCCAGTGTAAAAGCATAAACCTGAGGCACATTTCCTGTAGTGCTCGGGCAAATTAAGAAAAAAAAAAAAAAGTGTTTATTCCTGATTTAAGTCAAATTTATGCACCTGATCTGTTAGTGTCCAAATCTAACACTAATATGCATGCCTAAGGCAATTACTTGAGGAGGACAGATTTGGTAGCACCTAAAATCTGTGTGCAAGCAAAATGGCTGTCGTGCCTACAGTTTTTAATCTTAAGTCTCCATAACACACTACATGCCATGTTTAGATTTTGCTTATTGAAAAGCACAGGCTAAGCTTCTTGGACTAGACATAGTGGAGGATTCAGCAGTGGATAAAGGAACATTCTTATTCTGTGGAGAAAATATCTTTGATGTATTTATTATGCTATTATTAGTAAGCTTGCCTTTTTTAAGTTCACAATTCCTCTTCAAACCTTTCCTGGCAGTATTTTGAAACAAAACCAGAACAAACTTAAACCAACTGATTTATTGTTTTTAAATGAAAAGTTGTCTTCTCCTTTTTTCCCTCTAATTATACTGGCTTTTATTTCTTGCTTTTGTTCTGCTTAACATCAAAATCAGTGAGCCTTGTATGAGTTTCAACCTGTCTGATGCTGTCCTTTTCAATATTAAAAAGCAGACAAGCAACTGGTAATTCCAAGCATGTGAACATATGGGGGCATCTGTATCTACACAGCATACAACATGATGTTTGACACTGGGACTTGCTGAGGTCAGAGGAAACAGTGGGCAATCAGGAACAGACGTGACACTGTATCAGACTGGATACAGTGAAATGCTATAGTGCATTACTTAAAGTGCATGGATTTATTCTTATTTTAAAATCTTTTTCCTGTCTTTTAAACATATATTTTAATTTTCCATGCTTTTTTACTAGATAAATGGAATAGCAAAAAAAAAAAAAAAAAAAAGGTAAAATGCAGAACATGCAGTGTATTTCCTCTTGCAAAAATCTTAACATTTAGTATGTAGCAATCCAGTCTTTAAAGTCAAGTTATATAATTTGTTAGTCATTTGTTCTCTGTGAACAAATATGTAAGCAAAACTGTTACGGGCCAGGAGCAAGGGAACTGCCCTGTAACAGAGGATGTAGTGTTGAAGGTATGTATCCGAAGCTGCTACGGGAGTGGATCAACTGTGAATAGTTGCTCAGAGCGAAAGCAGTTTGCTAGATAAGATTCTAAAGTTTTAAATTCTTCACTGAAGAACAAAACAACCTTAAGATAAAATATGTGGCATTACTGTTGTAGCTGCGTTAGTCTAAGAATGTGGCTGAAGGCAGGCTTGGGGAGGTTTTATTAGGCCAGCTGTTGCAGTTGAAGGAAAAAACCCCAAACATATCTCCAGGCACACAAAATCATCTTTAAATGACATCATTGCTGCATATATTAGTACCCGGAAAATGTTGCTTTATCTGTCATTTAGGCCCATTAAGTTACAGAGTGGCTGATAGAGTGGTATTACTGTTCCTGTGGTGCACATGAGTTTGATGAGTCTTATTGCCACGTGTCTATGCAAAGTAAGTATTAAGAGAGGCAGGGTGTAGCTGAAGTTGTTGACTGTGCTGAATATCCAGAAAGCTGGAACTGATCCCCTGCGTCAGTTAGGCTGCACATTCAGTGGCACTGTTGCCTAACCTGGCTCAGTTATGCTCTGTATTTTTACTTGTATGATGACAGGAAAAGCAGGGGATTAGCTGCTTTGAGAAACTGATCTGACTGAAAAATAATGTTTTTATTTTGTTGAATATTTTTTTAGGCAGACATGTTTCCTGATTCATTGTGCAAACATTTGTGGTGACGGAACTGAGATGGGTGCAGAGTTGGGAACTGGATGCCGGGAGTAGAGGACAGACCGAGGACACCTTTTTTATTAGTGCGGTCTAATCTTACAGGCCAAGTTCAGCTGGGTACCTGACTGTGAGAGCTATTACATACCTGTCTGACAAAGTGCATCTGCAATTGCTTAAAGTTAAGGCTGCTCTTTGGTTCTTGAGCAGCAGCTCGGCATGCTACATGTGCTTTAAGTTTCTGAGTTAGCTCCATAAAAGGATCTTGTTGAATTAGAGGCACAGTTAGTTTTTCTTTATATGATACATCTTTTGCTTTATATGAGAAATAGAGTGCTTGCTCTCTGTTGGTTGATAGAAGATTCACTGTTTTAATGTTACTGGAAGTGGAATTTGATTTCTGAATGATTCTTAACCATTAGAGAGAGACTTTAGCAGTGGAACGTGGTTCTTATTGTTATCCTGCTTTTCATATAACGGAGGGAAAAGTGCCTAGTTTGTATGCTTTGGAGTGAGAAAAAGTGTGCGTGTATGTTCATTTAAAGAAGCGCTGATACTTTGAGCTTGGCTCAACATACCAGAATCAAAATGTTCTGTAGCAAGGGAGATTAATACCAATGTTTTGGTACAGAAATTAAGTTAATTAGATTAATGTAGTGAAACCAGACCGACTAAATGTTTGCAAGCCAGATATTGCTACTACAGGTAAACTTTGTGTGAGCAAGCACAACCAAAAAAGAAAGTCGATGTGTCACTAGGAGAGAATAGTTTTCCACTGTCTGCAGCGGAGTCCAGAAAAAAACCACAGAGCACTAAATAAAGCTGTTTCTGTGCACGTATCAAGCCTTGACACATTTTCTGTGGAGATGCAGTATCAGAAAGATTCTTGCCCTGACTGAAAATGACTGCAGAAGATAACAATGGCTTATGTGCAATTTGAGCTTTAGGATTTTCTGCGTCAACAGAAAAAAAATTAAAAAAAAAGGAATAACAGGCAAGTTAAACTTTATGCATGAATGGCTTGATTTTCAGTGATTACAGTGAAAGGTGACTCTTGCCATGCATATTTATCCAGTCATTGATCAATTAAGATATACTGTGAATTGCCAAGAAATGTTGTCTCACAGAGTTTGCTACCCAGACATTGCAGTGTGTGCTAGTGTATGAGAAATCTTATACCTTAATTGCGAGAGCTTCTGAAAAGTCTTTTCCTTATTGGTGCTGGGATGATTTGGAAACAGTATCACGTAAGTTAAAAAAAACCAAATTAGTTGTAAGAAAAACTTTCATGTCTAATGAGGTGTCATCATTTGCCCAACTGCATTAATGATTTTATTAATTGGAGCTTCTGGTAGTTAAGGTACAACATAATGTATTTAAGGCACGGTGAGTGAGAACTACCTTGTGAACTGAAGAATCTGGTTTAAAATAACGTGTAGTTTGGGTTCCCTGTAAATTACTTGTACATGTTAATTAATTTGCACTGCTTTTCTGTACTTCTAGAGAGGAGCAAACGTACCTGTTAACAGAGGTAACTGAGCTAGAGTGTGGTAAATACTCAGCTCAGATTTTTGAAACATAATAGAGTTTGTGAGAACGTCTGTCAAGCTCAGACATGTAGTGATCATCCATGCAGACAATGGAAAATCTGCTTTTACCAGAAGGCATGTTTTGCATACTTACTGACATGGTCAGAACCATGTTATTATGTGAAACAGTGCAAAACACTAGGAATAGTAAGTTGTAAAGTAACAGCTAAATACAAATGAATGGCCTAAGTAGGCCAGTCTCTTTTGTTACTCTTGAGTTGCCTCTGTACCTTATTTCAGAATAAAATGACTGACTCCTTGATGACCACAAAATTTATGCTGAAAATCTGTAGGGTAAAGGATTTTGATAGCAGTTTATTTCGGCGGCTCCTCACTGCCTAATTTTGCGTCAGTGCCTAAAAAGCCAAACAGCAATAGAGGGAGCCCTATGATTTTGTGTCCGTAACTTCCACCTCCAAATGTATGTGTAACTGTGCCTCATGAAAAATAAGTTGTTAAATAGATAGCACATGCAGATAACATATGCAAAATCAGAATGAAGGAAAAGTTTTAGGGAAGGAAGTGTTGGGGCTGTATCCAGATATAAAGGAGCTAGAAGAGGGGGCTCTCTTATGGGCATTCATATTGCTGGGGTATGTATAAGAAAAAAAAAACAAAACAGGTTTCTGTGGCTGTTGTTAAACCCATCCTGCTAGCAGGTGCATTAAGTAGTTTGCAGAAAAATGGAAGTAGCAATCCCATCCGGTACTCGGGCTTTGACTTACTGATTGGATGCCGCTTGAGATTGGAGAGAAAGACTCCTCCTATGGCTCAAGGCTTACATGTTCGTATGCAAGGTTGTTCTGGTCACCATGTACTTCACTGATACCCAGGCAAGGAGAGCGTGGCAGATCGAGAGCTACAGGCTGTTTCACAGTACCTGAAGAAGGGTGGAATAATTCACTCAGAGCAGAAAAGGTGGCAGTGGGGCAATTCTTACAGAGGAGGGAATAGTACATGCACCAGTGTGGGGCTCCCTGTTGCTACTGTGAACTGGAGGGGCTTTACAGCTTTTAGGAAAGGCAGAAGAGAGGAAAACAAACTAAAGACTGTGAATTTAGGGGTGGAGGGAAAAGTGATGCCAATAAACAACAGGAATTGGGAGGTAAGGTGCTATCAGAAGCAAGAAGGAAGGGAAGGAAACAGAGAAAGCTCTTGAGGGATTCATAATAAAGGGATAAGTACACGTTACCCTAACATAGCAGAAGAGTAAGAAATAAAGTAACTAAACACAATCTTATCACTGGCCAAAAACAACAGAAAAAGGGAAAACTGTGTGCATGAACTGAAAATGAGATCAGATTACAAAGGTTGAGTTTAAAGGAGTAGCATGGGTAAGTAAAGACAAAACTGGAAGCACCAAACCATGGACGAGAGAGAATGTGAAGGATAATAAGGCAGGATTTTTAAGTATTATATTGGAAGCAAGAAAGCTAGCAAAGGATGTGGCTTTCTACTCACTCTGAAGAGAAGGACATCGGTCAGTGATGTGGAGAGGCAGTAAGTGTTCAGTCTTCACTCAGATGATCAACTAACTGCCATGGAAAAGGGTTAAGAATTGAGGCAACGAAAGGGGAGGAACAGGTTAAAGAGTACTTTGGTAAAGTAGATGTTTAGGCCTGATGAAATTGCCTATAGAATACTTAGGGAATTGATTGAAATGATTTTAAAACTGCTAGTGGAGTTTAGAGAGCATGAGTGAAGAGAGAGGTTCTGGAAGACTGAAAACCTGCAAAGAAATGTGTTCCACCATGGCCTGTCAGGGGTTGCAGGTGGAGAGGAAGAGAGATGTTATATTTTGACTTTAGTAAGGCTTTTGATAGTCTGGTGTGGCACGCTGACAAGCCAGATGGGGAAGCAGGGACAGTGTGGAACTCTTATTAAATATGCTTGTGGACGGATGGAAAACAATATTCACAAAGTAGGTCTAAGTGGTTCATTCTCAAACTGGAGATGGATTGCCCTGAAACTGTATTGTCTGGTATGACTGACATGGATGGAAAAGCGAGAATGTTTATTAGATTAGTGAAGGGGTGGCAAGGATGTTGGGAGGAAGAATTAGATTTTGAACTCATTTTGGAAGTACAGGAAATGAGTAGGGGAAAAACTGGAGTGTGATTCACTAGGGCAACTGCATAGTTCTGCTTTTGTTGAGGAATAAAAGAGCGTGTGTTTACTGGATGGGGAACAAGGTGAGGCAGCAGTCCCGCAGAAAAGGGTCTGGGGGTGGGTGACAGTTTAAAGGCACCAAAAGGTGAAAGCTTGTAAGTAATACTGTGGTGCTAAAAAAGAAGGCAAATGCTGTACTCAAATGTATACAAGGAAATATTTTCTGTAAGCTATGAGAAAGTATTCTAGTAATCTTCACAGCACGAATTAGACATCATGGGGAATGCTGTGCCTGATTTGAGGCACTCCTCATGGAGACTGTGAACCAACTGGAGAAATGCCAGGGAGAGCACGGGGAGAGATCGGAGATCTCTCAGGAGACAAGTTCAAACCAGACAGAAGAAGGTGGGCCTTCACATGAGATGGAAAAAAAATGTGGAACTGTGTCCCAGGTGTTGTGGATGGAAAACGTGATTGCACAGATTCATGAGACAAAAGTCCATCAAGGGCTGGTCCAGTATAAAGACACTAATTTTGGCTTTTCAAGCCCCAAGCTTCAGATTGCATAGGCTGAGAAGAGTACCTAAGGAAAGGTCACTGTGTACTAGCCCTGTTTTTACGCTGTTCAGATGTCTGTCCTTGACCATTGCTGGAGACGGGACCTAGGGCTAAACAGACTTTTGGTCTGACCCAAGGAATCTCTTCTACATCCTGGAAAGCATTTGACGACAAATGGGAGGAATTGGGGTGGAAGTGTCAGAAGTGTGCTATGTACCTGGTTATTACTCTTCAGGTACATAAAAGGAAGCTTTAAAGAGAAAGGGGTGGGAGCTAACAGTGGATCTTCAGATGGGTCTAGGGTAATGTCCTTAGTGATGTCTAATTAGAAAGAGACCCAGGCTGAAGTGTTGAGGGTTATTGAGGTACCTGCAGATGCACGAAGTAGTTCGGAAATTCACGGATCTCCAGTCATACACAGCTGCTTTCTCTTTTCATGAGACTGTTATGACTGTCTGCATTGGTAGTGCTGCTGGTTCCCATGCTCTGCTATCCCTCATTACCCATTTCTGAAGGCAGAGTTGAGATCCTATACGCATGGGCCAAATAGCACACGGCAAGAAATGAAGGTGGTTGACCTAGTTTCACCGCAGTCCAAATAAGTATGTGCGTAAAAAAACGTGGCCAGAGTGACAGACTCCTTTTTCCCCCCACCACTCCAGCTTCCTGGAGGTCCAACTGTGAGTTCCAGGAATTATATTGCATTTATTTACTGATGAAGGAAGCTTCTGGTAATATTTTTATATATCCAAATAATTTTGTGATATTGGGAAAGTTATGTGGCTTTGTCACAGACTCTGAATGCATCCCAGAAAATGCAAGAAAAACAATATGAAAGCAAACTCTCTTCTTTCACTCCCTCTAAGAGGAAACTTAAATAGTTCCTAAATATTTTATTTGCAGTGAATGAGATTGAGAGGTGACTTGACTTTGGAATTTTGCTCCAGTTGCAGTGGTTGATGTAACGAAGGTGGTTTTAACACTGCCAAATCTCTGGCATGGACAGGCTTAGCCACATTTTGTCCTAGTATGATTTCTCTGTGTTTTAAGTTGGAATAAAAACTGCAGCTGCTTTAAATTGCAGTAATAGTGGTTTTGTCTGTGTTTATTTCATGGACATCAGAATGGATAATAATGATGGCCAATAGTGCCTTGAAAGCAGGATGTGCAGATGCCTGTGAGTTTGTGTGTTTGTGTATAGTCACCAAGGGAAAACTAAGTGAATGAAATGAATTTCCCATTTAGTTGTGTAAAAGGCTTAAGTCTGAGATTATTCTGAATTGCCTGCATAGTTTCCTAGACTGCATCTGACGTCAAGGGAGTTTTCACTGTAGCATTCAAAACTTGTCTTGCTAACAGCTGTAAATTTATAATTCATGGGAATATAGTTGTTTGGATATGGCAGGCAGTGATAATGTCATGTGCATGACAAAAAGACCATGGATGGCTCTTAGAGGTTGGTTGAAAAGAGCCTGTACTTGTGTTTAAGTGTCTGGGTTGGTAGCTGCTGGGTAGCTGTCAGGTCTCTGGTTAAAGAGATGATTTAGTTTTAGAAATATGAAGCCATTTTGTTTTCCTGCCCAGCACGCAGTGTCTCAGATAAACCACAGAGCATTTTAAATGTTGAGTTCTTGCACCCGGCTGCTCTCTGACCACTCAGCTGGAAGTAGTAATAGTATAATCCATAGAGTTGGTTGTTTTACTTTAGGAGACTGAGTGGGGAATTAAATGCCTGAATGATGACCTAAGTCTAAAGAGAAATTAGAAGGGCCAGTCTGTAGGAAACTTGGTGCTACCTTGTGGAAGGGACCGTGGATGCAGCAGGACAAGGGAAGGGTCGGCCAGCATCAGCAGTGTCTGGCTGCCTGAGGGCTGAACTGGTAAAGGGACAAGCAGGGGAGTACTACGACTCCTTCACCACATGAAGTAGAAACGCACAGGGAATGCCACAGAGAAGGGCTAGAAGAGAGGAAGGATAGCACCCCCTCTTTTTGTATCTTCCAGTAAATCTCTATTCTGTCCCGTCCATGACTGTTTCTGGTTGTGCATTCTCTGGTGGGGTTTCCACCACTCTTCTGTTTATGGAGTAAAAGCAGGTTGGGGGGAAAACTTTGGATTTAGCCAGAGAAGGGTTTTTTGTCATGAATTGTCACAATTGTCAGGAAAATATCCCTACACTCTGCATTGTAGACTGAAGCTAGAACTTGCTAGCGACTGCAGAGTTTGGTAAAATGTGGCTTTAACGGCAAAAATGTCTGTGCATGTTGCCTTTCTCCTGTCCTCTAGAGCTGCAGTGTCCTGTCTCTTGACCAGACTCTCAGGTGAGAAATTCTGGTCCAGTTCAGATTATTCCTCCTGTCCTTTTACACCTTTGTCCATAGGCAGTGCTGCTACCCTGTCTCTCTCTCCCCCTTTATAATTTCTGAGTGCTTTTAGCCTCCAAAACTGCAAAAGAGCTTTAAGAGGTTCTGCAGAGCAAGGGTATACCCCTTTACTACAAGCCTGTTGGCTTCATTTGGCTTTGGATGTCAGCCCATATACTGATGTCCACTAGCAATCCCTATTGCATGCGTTTGAGTGCTGTATTGCCCCTCCTTCTATTCTCTGGCCCAAGTTCAGCTATGATTTAACAGCAGTGGCTCACATGATGTATTTTGGGCTACTTGCATAACTAACCAATGCTGATTTGGGTGCTAATTTTTAGGGTAATAGATGAGGAGTATAACAGATTTAAAGAAAAATGTGAACTCAACAGATTTGCAGGTCTTCTTTTCTGAACAAAAAAATATTTTTCACTTCCTGGACAGTTTAGGCCTTGGTGTTTGTGCTTGTGTGCCTTTTTTTTTTTTTTTTTCCTTAACCCAAACAAACCACAAATATAGTGTATATTTCAGATAGGAAGAAAAATCTGAAAGAGCATTGAAGAACAATATTTTTTATTTCTCTGGTGAAATGAGTTCTTGAAATAGACTTCACAGTAGAAAAAATTCCATTTACCACTGCAAAGAAAATGCTTTTCTGTAAACATTTCCTAAGCATCGATATGTGAACACAGCTGCCAGAAGAAAGACGTGGCATCATTTCAGTAAATCAATCTGAAGTGATTCCAGTTATATTTTTCTGTTCTTACACAGGGCTAAGAAGAAATGATGATGTAGGTAGAAAAGGTTAAGTGAGAAAGCTTGTTTGTAGCAATTCCTGTCATATGAGGTAGAATATAGAGTCAAGACCTGAGTTTGTGTAAACTAGTTTGAGGCTGAAGTGCTGCTGTACTGATTTATATTGGCACAAACTCTTGTTCACCGTGCCAAGCCATACAGTCATTTTTCTGGAACCTCTGTCCTTTTTGGGGAGTGGAAGCTGAAACGTTTATATCTAGTCCTAGTGTCGATGGTGTCAGCTCAAGAAAAGGTAGCATATGTTTCTGGGTTTGGGTCAGGCCCATGCAATGGGAAGAATGTAAGATGCCACTGTTTGTGCAGTTCTCCATAAGTCTAAAAAAAGATGCATTTATTTGGCTCTGTAGAATTTTTTCCTATTTGCTTTGCTGATAACAAGGCTATTAGACCTCCAAAAAATGGCATGGTGACAAGGTGCCTTAAAAAGACGACATAATTTCCCAATGCAGTCTATACTGGTGACATGCCTCCTCCCCGCTGCCTTTGGTTCCTCTTCTGCTGAAGTGGCCTAAATGCCAAGGACTCTGAGGAAAAGGAGGCAGGACAATGTGGCATTTGTTTCCACAGTATTTCCATGTATATCCTGAATGCAGTATTTATTGAATGAATATAGTACAAGCTTTTGGAATTCTATGAGAGAAATGATTTTGCAAGTGATGAAGAAGGATGTTTTTTCTTGAAGGATCATGTGACTTCTGTGGGGATTTTTTTTTTTTTTTTAACTTTCCTCAAGATTAGTCTGGAACACTCCACTGAATTTTTCCTGCTTTCCCCTGCAGCTAGGGCATGTCTCCCAGCTGGGAGTTTTCTTAACTAATCCCTTGCAGTTGCAGGGACCCAGGCTCTCGCCTGGTCTTTCCCCTGCGTGGCCCATTGCAGTCGTGCCAGTTAGTCTGCTGCTGTGGAGAGCAGACATGTCGAGTCAGGAGAAAGCGTTGTGTGGTCTGTGATGCTTGGTGCGGATGCTGGAGCTGTTCTGGGCTCCTTTCTAAACCTACTTCTACTGCCTGGAGTCAGTTACCTGTAATTGTTGGGAGCTGTTATTTAATGACCGAAGGGATCCCTTGCAGGGATGTGCTGAAGGAGGGTGACAACTGTTGCCATTTCTGGGGAGAGTGAATTTGACTGATGTCATGTGTAAATCACATGGAAGTGTTACACAGAGCACATGGGTAAAAGTGTCCAGCTGCATGATAGCAGAGCTTCCAGCAGAGCAGTGCCACGCGCTAGGTGTTGGGCCGTGGTTAACTCCTTGTAAACCCGAGATTGCTGTACAACTAAATGTAACTTTCATTCATCAAGTGGCAGAAAAATGTGGTGAATTTCAGCAATTCTGTATTGGCAAGAAGGAAATATTTTTGCCTACGGCTCTCACTTGAGCGCATCCAAAGCCATCCCTGGGTGTAGCTGAGCAGAGCTTCAAGGATTGAAGCTCGGTAGTCTCTGAGAACATGGGAAAATCTTGCACAATGGGAAAATTCACTGCAACGCTAAAGAGTTTCGGATCTGCCCAGACTGCTCAGTTCCTAACAAAATAATTATGTAATGACATGAATTGGAGGATTACCTCATTCCCCGGAGCCTCTTTTGTGATTTTCACTAGCTGGGAATGAGATGGTGCTCTGGGATTTATCAGGGCAGCAAGGGAGGCTGTAGCTCCCTAACACCACTTCAGGTGTTGTTCACTGCTTTCTGAGTTGCACAAAAGAGAAGTGACTGTGATTTAAATCTCCCTCCTCCCCAACTGCTTCCCCTTCTGCATCATGACTGTATCTGGCTCAGACCTGATGTTAGGTCTCACGGGCCTGGGAACATGGAAGAAACCCCATATTTCTACCTTAAGATTTCTGACTTTTGCATGCTAGTTGTTCTCAAAATAGGTGGAGGCAAGCAGGCGCTGTCCTGATGAGAAAGCTGCAAAGTACCTGCCCTGTTAGGTGAAAGGTTGCTTTGAAAGCTGTTGGATGCTGCGCAGGGCGAAGCGTAGCAGCCCCCTTTGTCGCTCTGCCCTTGCGGTGCGTGTGTACGAGTGTATTTGCGTTGACATGGGTAAAGATGGAAATAGAAAGTCCGTGGTGTGGGCTATGGTATGAATATCAGATTTGTGCTTGTTGTCTCCCAATGTACTGAAATTACGGCTATAGCCGTTGCTATAATTGGCTGTGTTGGATAGATTAAAGATAGTGTAGCAATACTTACCACGTGCATATCCACTCAGAAGTGTGTGGTAAATGAAACGAAGTTCCTGTTCCTTCAGCAGGGACAAAGTGGGGTGTTTTGTTTGTTTGTTTTTTGTTTGTTTTTTTTTGTGGTGACACAATGTCGTGGCTTGTGGTTGTACAAAACCCAGCTTTAGCACAGCCTTATTTCACAGAGGGATGGGAACTAGAGAAGGGTTAGGCTTTTAGTATACAACTGAAATTTCAGGAGGTAGCTTTATACCATCTCTGTTGTTGCTAGTTACCCTACATCCAGCCTCCTTTACCAGTGGAATATCATAATCCCTTAAAAACAAATCTTACTAGTTAACAGTAACTCTCTCTCTCCTGAGTTAGGAAGATACAAGTTTCCTTTAGCTAAAATGATGTCTGTTTTGGTGCAATTGTTTGGGCATGGAGTTGTTTGGGTAGGTGTTGGGAATAAATTTATCATCGAGTCGCGAGGGGTTTACATTGCCTGTGACCTGGTTACTTTGCAGGACCATGTAATTCCTCTCCTGTAGCTGGCGGTTGTCCTGTAGCCCTGCATGCTAAGCAAGCTTGGCCGAGCCTGGGGCTCCCTGCTACCATGCAGTGGGGCAAGGTGCCCTCCCTGCTGGCTACTGAGAAAAGAAGTGTGTATTTTGCCTGAGTCTCCTGGCTGGAAAATCTCAAAGGCTGGTGGGGATGCTCAGAGTCAGTGACTTCATGGGCTGCTTTTCAAGCGAAGGCGAGAGAGGGATGGCAGGAGAAAAATTGTGGCTGTAACAGTAAAATAAACATGTTGTGGAAAGAACTGTGTTGCTTAGGGCCTGATGCCACCCATCCCTGTTAAGCTTTTGAATACCAGAATGAGGTACTGGAGTGTGCTACCCACAAACTTCATTTGTGGGATGTGAGTCATTTGGTTCAGCCCAGGTTGTAATTGGGATAGATGGTACATGCTGGACAGGATTTTTCCTTTAGCGCTCTGGCAGCAGCCAGGACAACCTGTGTTCAGTCCATTGAGACTTCCTTCCGTTTGCCACTGTCAAAGGAAATAATTCCTTTTAAAATTAATGTTTATTGGAGTTCAAAGGCCAAGTGGTTGCTTCATCTTGGAATGCTTTTTTGGTCTAGGATCAAGGAGGACATAAATTAATTTTTGTTTGTTTGTTTTGCTTACTCCATGAAACAAATGAGTAAAAAATAGGTATAAACCAGTTGCTTTTTAAGATATATAAAAAAATCTAACTGAATGGAATCATCAAAAGAAAATATGAGTCAATGTGAGTCAGCAGTGTGTGCCCTGGCAGCCAGGAGGGCAAACCGCGTGTCGGGGGCATCACGCACAGCAGAACCAGCCAGTCAAGAGACGTGAGTGTCCTGCTGTGTTCAGCGCGGGTGTGGCCTCACCTTGGGCACTACGTGCGGCTCTGGGCCCACAGCTTAAGACGGATGCTCAAGTCCCTGAATGCATCCAGAGGAAGGCCACAAAGGTGGTAAAGGGCTGGAAGGAATGTGCTGCGAGGAACGGCTAAGGGCTTTGGGCTTGTCTAGTTTGGAGAAAAGGAGGCCGAGCGGCGACCTCACGGCTCTCTAGAGCTTCCTGAGGCGGGGACGTGGAGAGGGAGGTGCTGAGCTCTTCTCCCTGGTACCCAGTGATAGGATGCATGGGAACGGTTCAAAGCTGCACCAGGGCAGGTTCAGACTGGACATCAGGAAGCATTTCTTTACCGAGAGGGTGGTCAAACACTGGAACAGGCTTCCTAGAGAGTTGGTCAATGACCCAAGTCTGTCAGTGTTTAAGAGGCATTTGGACAATGCCCTTAATACGCTTCAACTTTTAGTGAGCTCTGAAGTGGTCAGGCAGCTGGACTAGCTGATTGTTGTGGGTCCCTTCCAACTGAAATAGTTCTGTTCTGTTCTAAAATATATTACATAATTAAAATAAAAGCTGTGGCACTTACAGCTCCTTGATTTAATGATAATCAGGAGCTTAACAGTACATTTATTTGGAATCTAAGAATATTTGAAGCCACATTATCTAAAATAGTTAAAATAATAAATTATATTAACCTACATACATTAAGATGCTGGTTACTTACTCATGTGGTGATGTAATGCAGTGAGGGTGGTTAATTCTGAATACTCCTTTGCTTAAGGGTGGTAAATCCTGTGCATGGTTTTGAAAACTTTAGCCTTTATCTGAGCTGCAGAATCAATGGAAAATAATAACTCGGGTGAAGTAGAGGATTGAATAGATTGTAAAGGTGTTCCAGTGTAAGTGACTGTAAAGGAAAATGTTTAAGTGAGGAACGTGGCCATCAGCCCCCCAGACAGAGAAGTTGCTGTAGACTGGAGTTCATACTTTGCAGCCCTGCAAAAGGTATCGCACATCTTCCATCAGCCACATAAGGGAGGAAGGGGTGGAGTGGATCTGTGTGGTGAAGAGGATGACGAGAGCTGGCGGCAGCGAGGAAGCAACGTTAGGTTGGTGTGGGGGTAATGGCTCGGCACAGACATACTGCCACGCTGCTGGCGTTGTTTCATAGCAGTGAAACCACCAGGCAGGAGGTTCCAACTACAGGGAACGGCCAGGATTAAACCAGCTTTCTGCTGGTTTGCCTTTCTCTAATAACATGTAGTTTAAAGTCTTTGTTTTTTCCCTGCCCCTTTTTGTTTTTTCCCTGCCCCTTTTTGTTTTTTCCCTGCCCCTTTTTGTTTTTTCCCTGCCCCTTTTTGTTTTTTCCCTGCCCCTTTTTGGTTTTTCCCTGCCCCTTTTTGTTTTTTCTCTGTCCCTCTAGAAAAGTTGTTAATGTTGATCAAAATCACTACAAAAAGTAGTTGCCTACTAAACTGCAGAGGAAATTAACAAAGTATCCTGGGTTTCTCTTACATCTGAAGGAGTTGCAGAATCAACTTCTATGCAGAAGCAGAGGGATGCTTTGGTCTTAGGGCAGTGGTACCCAGAAGGGAGCTGTTCTCAAGGACAGCTGTGCCAAACCATACTCTCCTTGTTCACCTAACTCCCATCTGGGAGACTGTTGGCACCCTCAGACCGTTGTTTAAGTGAAGCACTGCATTTCAATTTTTCTGGACTGTTCTGCTCTGGCTGGTTCTTTTAGCAGGTTTGGGATGGTATTGATTGTTAGGGAGCTGCTGAATCTGGTAGCCTGGTGGTGGGGGCAGCATGTCTCTGATGGGGTATTGGGGTTCCCCCCTGCTGGTGTGCCTCTGGGCTTGTGGCGATGGGGGCGTGATGGGCTGAGGGCTCCCCTGGGATGGGGCTGCGTGTTATTGGGGTTCCCCCACCTGTCGTCCGTCCTTCATGTGTCTGTGGAGGTGACCTGCTTATCCCATAGCCTAATGGTGGCTGACAGAGGCCTTGACAGGGCTTGGGAGGAATAAATAAGGGAAATTAGATATTGAATGAAATATAAACACAGTATGTCAATATTGACTAATGCAGCAGTTGCTCCAGGCTGCATATTGTTTTAGTTTCATGTCCAGACGGTGTTTGGCAGATGTCAGCTGGCTGATAAGCGTGTGAATGCTGGCCAGCTGCTCGCAGCCATTGCTGGATGGTCCTGTGCTCCCGAGTAGCTGCATTAACGGGTTCTGTTTGTCTGATGGGTACTCCAGGCAGTGTGAGAATGGGGGAGGAGCACTGCTTTTCTGACAGTGTTGATATTTTAGTAAGTTTTTATAAAGTTTCTGACAGTGTGATATTTCTTCTTTTTCATTCAGATTCCTTTGGGACTCTTGTTCTTCCAGAAGTAAGTATTTCTTTCCTTTCTTCTTTCCTCATAAAATGTTGACTTTCTGTAACTTTTTATCAGGTGGTGTTGATGAGATGATGGGTGTTGTATGTGTTCCTAGCTATTTTCATGTTCTTAGATGAGTGTATTTACTTACCAATAAACCAAAGATTTTTCAGATCAAGTACTCTTCAGCTTGTTAGAAGTATATTACAGATTTGGGAGCTGACTTTCAGCATCAGCATAAGCTATCAGAAAACTTAAAGACAGAATTTTGCTTTGTGTTGTAGTGGTTTTTTTCTTTTCTTTTCTTTT
>JMFS01079917.1:0-24032 GCA_000699545.1 Podiceps cristatus
CAAATATTTTGAACCGGGAAAACAAGCAATAACAGAATTGCCGTCTGGGTTTAAAACTATAAACACATGCACACAAGGCCAATTATCTACAATGAAATAGCATTAGGAAAAGGAAATGAGAAAACTTAAAAAAAATTAACATCTTGTCAGCACACTGACTTCACTCCTTGCTTAATAGAAAGGGTGTTATCAGTTTTATTTCCTTTGAGAATAGGGAAGAAGTTATTGTAGTGCAGAATCCCTTGTGCCTATGAGAAAAGAGCTGAAAATAGATTGAAAAATGTGTGGGAAATTCAGGCATAATCAAAACTAGTTACTCTACAGAAACATTTCATTTTTTTTATATCCCAGCTAATGATACATTTTACACATTTTTCTGTTTACCTAAAGAAGCCACTAATAGTATTTTATGTAAGCACAGAACGGAAAGAAAATGAATTATAGCTAGTTTGCAGAGAACTCAAATTTAATAATTGCTACATAAAGCATATTTAAGCAAAGATATCCAAACCCAATAAAAAGGGGCATTCCTATAAATACTAACAGTGTCTAATCAACAGAGAATCATAGCTGAATCTGTGACATACCCCAAAGGTTAAATATTGGGTTTTGTGCCTAGAAACAGACGTGGGAGGCAAAAAATAAGAGCTATTCATCACCAAGGCACAGTGAAACTTGTCAATAACAACCTCGCAAAGGCCACAACTTTCATCATCTTTATAACCGACGGCTGCATAACGTAGGATGATTAATGTAAAGCGTGTCTCCTGGGAATGGAGGTTTTTGCTTAGGGTAGGTAGAAGTGGCTGTCAAGTGGCTGGCAATATTTATCTCATTCTAAGACATGATTCTTCCCTTTTCATGGGCAGGCCTGGCATAGCTGTGTGCTCCCAAATATTGAAACCCTGTGCAATGCCCAGACCGGAGGACAATGTCAAAACACATTTCAAGGGGTGATAGGCACCAAAATAGGAATTTGGGAGGCAGAGATTTCTCTGCTGGTGATTAAGGCTTCTTAAAGCAAGAATACACTGGATTGTTGAAAAGGTATTTAGCAGGGAATGATAAGGGGAAGGATTTGGGACGTAATGGAAAGGCACTCATATAGACAACACCAAATGCACCATTCCCAACTAAGCCTTCTCACTTCTTATTCCTCCATGACTTTCTACAGGAGGAAGTCAAAGAGGACAGCTGGCTTTATCTTGATTTGTTGTTTTATTGCCAAGACTGCTTCCTTTGGCTACTTTCTCCTTCTCTTGGATTGTAATGTGTTTTCACTGCAAAGGTCATGGTACGATAGGAAACATAACACGGAAGAATCTATAACGTGGAAAAGTGATTGAAAAGCTGTTAGCACTGAAGAAGGGAATAAGTCAAACTAGCATTGGGAAGAGAATAAACAAGGAAAATGGTCCAGACAGCTCATATCTGTCTAATCTACTACAAATCAATGAATTATCAGCAGTCCTGGTTAACAGGGGATGTCCCAATTGACTGGAAGTTAGCCAGAAGGAGGATCCGGGGAGCTACAGACCTGTCAGTCTGACCTCAGTGTCGGGGAAGGCTATGGAGCAGGTCATTTTGAGTGCTATCACATGGCACATACAGGACAACGAGGTGATCAGGTCCAGTCAGCATGGGTTTATGAAAGGCAGGTCTTGCTTGACTAACCCAATCTCCTTCTATGTCAAGGTGACCTGCTTAGTGGATGAGGGAAAGGCTGTGGATGTTGTCTACCTGGACTTTAGTAAAGCCTTTGACACTGTTTTCCACAGCATCCTGGAGACACTGGCTGCCCATTGCTTGGATGGATATATGCTTCACTAGGTAAAAAACTGGCTGCATGGCTGGGCCCAATGAGATGTGTGAATGGAGTTAAATCCAGTTGGTGGCCAGTCACAAGTGGTGTTCCTCAGAGCTCAGTTTTGGGGCCAGTTCTGTTTAATATCTTTATCAATTATCTGAATGAGGGAATCAAGTGTATCCTCAGGAAATTTGGAGTTGACAACAGACTGGGCAGGAGTGTCAATCTGCCAGAGGATAGGAAGTGTCTACAGTGGGATCCGGAGAGACTGCATTGATGGGCTGAGGCCAACAGTATGTGGTTCAACAAGGCCAAGTGCCAGGTCCTACAGTTGGGTTACAACAACCCCTTGTAACGTTACAGGCTTGTGGAGGAGTGGCTGGAAAGCTGCCTGTTGGAAAAGGACTTAGAGATGCTGGTCAACATCTGGCTGAACATGATCCAGCAGTGTGCCCAGGTGGCCAAGAGGCCAACAGCATCCTGGCCTGCATCAGGAGTAGTGTGGCCAGCAGGAGTAGGGAAGTGATCATCCCCCTGTACTCGGACTGGTGAGGCTGAGTGTGTTCAGTTTTGGGCCCCTCACTACAAGAAGGACATTGAGATGCTGGAGAGGGTCCAAAGAAGGGCAACAAAGCTGGTCTAGAGAACAAGTCCTGTGAGGAGCGGCTGAGGGAGCTGGGGTTGTTTAGCCTGGAGAAAAGGAGGCTGAGAGGAGACCTTCTTGCTCTCTGCAACTACCTGCAAGGAGGTTGTAGTGAGGTGGGTGTGGGTCTCTTCTCCCAAGTAACAGGAGATAGCACCCGAGGAAATTGCCTCAAGTTGCACCAGGAGAGGTTTAGATTTGATATTAGGAAACATTTCTTCACTGAAAGGGTTGTCAGGCCCTGGAACAGGCTGCCCAGGGAGGTGGTGGAGTCACCCTCCCTGGAGGTATTTAAAAGATAGGTAACTGTGGAGCTTAGGGACATGGTTTAGTGGTGGACTTGGCACTGACAGGTTAACCGTTGGACTTGATGATCTTAAGGTCTTTTCCAACTTAAGTGATTGTATGATTCTATGATCTTGTTTCCACTGGAAGTGGCCAGGTATCCAACACAGACCCTCAGAGCAGGTCCCACTTCAGTTGGTTTTTTTTTTCCAAAGAACTGAGTATGAAACTACCACAGACTTGAACAAGCTGGGAAATATCAGTATGTTGTATCTGGTGTTCAAGCTAACACACAGTGGCTTTTTGCTTTAGCCTGTTGTATTAGTATTGCAGCACACTCCCCTTGCAACCAAGTACAATATAAGCTGAATATGGCACCTTTGACCCAAATTACAATTGCTCTGGTTCTCTGAACAGATGGAAACACTGTTGTATATCAACTTTTTTGTGAATAGAAGCTCTTCAAATAGACTGATATAATTGCAAAGTTAATCTAATAAATGTAAAAAGACTAGGTAAACTGTTTTATTTATCAAACTGCCACCCTCTCCAAAATGCCCTGATTTTTTCCTTTTCCATCTTTTATAGAGGTCATTCCAAATTCACTGGAAATGGAAGAAATCACATCTTATACAAAATGTTATAAGATATATCCCCAGTCATAAATATCTCTGTACTGTATTGCCAAACTTGTGGTAATTAGCATGTATTTTTAAGTTTATAAATGATAGCCCTGTTTGATTATAGCATAAAGATCAGCAAAAGCTAACACAAAAAATGGCATTTTTATTACTTAATTTTCACTGTCTTCTCCAGCAGAATGTTTGCTTCTGGAGAGACAGGGAATAAGTGATGTAGCTCCCATGGATTTCAATGGAGTAAGATTTCATTTTTAGAAGAGTCCAAATTCCATGGCAGGTACATGACATAGGAGAGGATATGTACTCTTCAAATCCCGCATAGCATATTGTCTGAGACTGAAAATAAAACCCTACCACTTCCCACCAATCTTTTTCTTCTAAGTTTTGCAAGATGAATTTTCTGATAGATACATCTGTACTGCTTGCCTAATAATAGCAATTGCCTGTGTAATTGGGAGCATAAAAAGAGGTGGGTAAGCCTTTGAGAAAAGCCAGCTAAGCATGCAAACGCTGCTTGTAATTGGTACACAAATTTAGGTGATCTAGTTGCATATGTATTTCCTGCGTAATGGTAATATTTAGGAGCTCAATACTTTCTCTACTTCCCAACATCCCAGGCTCTATGCAGTGATCCTTCAATGCATTTGACTTTACACAGCTTTTATAAGACCCTGCAACTGAAATTGGCTGTTATAAATGAAACATTTTATTTCATCTATCTGTCTTTTTTTCCACAAATAATAATAAAAAAGCAGGACAGTATGGAACAATAGTTTGTAGATAATTCACACTGTTTTCTCTTGTGTTGTTTCAAATTTAGGCTCCACAGATCAAGCTTTATCTGGGCTGTCTTCTGCATAAAATGGTTTTGAGGATAGACCTCAATTGACCACTCAGATAGAATAGATTGCTTTTCTTCTTGAAAATTCAAATTCAAGGTCACTTCCTCCCATAATTTTCCTTCATCCACAACACAAACAAAACTTAAGTGGTTCATATGCTCTAATTTAATCTTTTTTTCGGGATTCTATTTTCATGAATTAAATATATTTCATCAGTCCTAACAGAACGCATCAAGAACTTCTTCCAACTATATCTTATTTTTAATGTAATGCTAACTTTACTTATTTCCAACTTCCTGGAATTTGCCTTATCCTTCCATCCCATTTTTTCACCATTAATTAATGAATTATTTCTGCTCTGTTCTTCTTATCTGTCAGTTCTTCCTTGCTCCACTTCACATCATGTAGCTTCCCATGCTCTTTCATATTTTTTCTATTCCATCAGATAGTGGTCATATTAACTACCTACATCCATCTGTCATTACTGTTTCCCGTGTTTCCAGGTCATCAAATTCTGGCAAATCCTACTGTAGAAATGATAGTGAATCCCAGTCCACTGATGACTGGTCACATCCTCACAAGGGTTAATAATGGTAACATGATTTCTTAGGCTGTGACCACAGGTCTGGCTCCATTTCTAGGATGCAGAGGTAAATCACTTTCTGTAACATTTTGAAGGACATGCAGGGAACAGCAATGCTTTGATTAAGCTGAACCCAAAAAAGAGATGGATGGCTGTTATCCAGCAATCTAAAATTGTCTTCGCACCCTTTCTTATTGCAATTGAATCCCATACACATCGTAGGAGATTTGCAGAGCAAATACTAAATGAAGATGCAGTCAATATGTACAATGACAGTGCTATGACCATTTTTAATTACTACTATTTTACAGGTAACAGCAGTTACAGATTTAGCCCCCATTGTTATAACTCTTGACAATAATTGTCCCATTTATTTGTGGGCGGGTTTTAAATTGAGACATTATCGGTTGATGAATAAATGTTCTGCTAACATCTCAATTATATCAATTGCCACTGCGTGCAATCATGAATATAATCATATGCACAAATAATTGCATTGCCATTAAAATGTGTGAAAACTGGATAACTTAGAAAAATAACAGAATGCCTGTTGTTTTATTTTACTATTTTTCATAGTTAATGACATTCTAGGAGTTTGTGCTCTGCAAGGATTTGCAGGAGTGTGTTGTTTGTAGCATATCATGGCTGTACCATTCTATATGGTTTCCACTTGATTTGAAAAATACCTTCATAGTACTTGGCTGTGGCATACATTTTAATTTTCAGAGTGAATAACATATATCCATAGCCTCTTTGAGAAAGATAGAATCTCACATTAATGTTGAGGAATATGTAGGAGACAAGAACAAAACACATATGCAGGAATAATAATGTAATTTTTTATTCATAAACTTAATAACAAAACACAAAATATGTTCTAATTAATAGTATTTGACTGAGTCCTTGCAAGACCTTTTTTACAGCAAGAGATCATGACTCGGGTCAGAAGTTATAGCCCAGTTTCCAGCTGAACTGAGAAGAAGTTTGGAACCTCAATTAATAGAAAAGTAAAAGTTTTCCTGTTTGAATTAAGGATATAACAGCTACTTAGTGTCATTCATTAAGTAAATTATCAGTATGTCTATCATCAGTTTAAGTATTTCTTTTATCTCCTATTTTTACTCTGATATATTTATTAAAAGTAACCACAAGCCCTCTCACTCTCTTCTTAACTCTCACCTTAACTTTCATCTTAACTCTCACTCTTAACTTTTCCTGAAGAACAACCAGCCCTCTTCAGACCATCATAGTAAGGCTTTCCACATCATTTTCCTGACTGAATAAATTTTACCTAAATTGGAGAGATTGAAATCTTGACCAGATTTCAAAACATGCCTGTGGGGAACTTTACTAGGGAGACTTTTATTTCCTGAGATAAAAATATTGCCTGATATAAATGGGGGGGGAAAAAAAAAAATCATTGTTTTTCAAACTAGGACAAAGATGATGGCAAATTTCCCCTGAAAAGCATCAAACCCAAATATGATAGACAAATAAACACAGGACATTTAGGTGATCTTCAATTCCAGTTCTGCTAGTCCCTAGAAAGGGAAAATGAAGCAGTGCCAGATATTATATAGAAGTTACAAAAGCTGCTATTACAAGGAAGCTTTTGAAGGTGCATGTTATAAAACAGACCCCAGTGCAGATAGCTTTTGTCCTCTGAGGCTGATGTTATGACTGATCTGAATCAGCTAAGAAATAGGAGAAAACTGAAAGAAGCTTATTTTCATTCATCCAGCTAGGAATGCAATTAAGTATGAAGGAATATGAGAGGAAAGGATAGTCAAGTAAGGAAAAGAACAGCACTAGATTTCCAGATTTCCAGTAGATTTCTTTCTCAAAGGTAGAATACAGAGTAATTTTGACTTTTTCTCCTAATTTTTTCCAAAGTACCCATCTTTACAATTTGCTTTTTGGCAGCAATTTCTGTAGCACTGAAGTCACAGTAAACTTTTCAACACTTGTGTTCAGTCCTAAGGCCCACAACAACATTATTTAAACCATGGGACCCATCTACCCTACTGTAGTAAATGATAGGTCGCTCACTGTCACCAATGGAATCAGGGTCAGATTTCTTATCCTTGTTTGATTTACTTATAACTAACCGGTGAGATCACAAAAAGCTGCTTTCTTAGAGAGATACATTTTCCAACATCAAATTCTATTTCATGGCGTAACAGAATGTGAAGAAGAATCTTAATCTGACTACATACTTCCCATTGATGTTATGTTTTTAAACACAGGACGTAAAAAGAGAATGTATTTTTTTTTTCTGTAGTAGAATATAGTAGACAAAAGGTTTATTTTTATATTCTTTCAGAAGAGCAAGCATTTCAGATACAGTTTTGACAAACTATAATTAATATCCATTTAAATATAAAAGGAATACAGAGAAGAAAAAATGTTAATCTCTTAGAGCAGTCATCACTTTTTTCCCTGGAAAATACTTGTAAAAATAGGTTTGATCCAGTAGTCTCTTTTACTTTTTAAAGATTATTGCAGATTGCGAAGAAAAAAGCACGAGAAGCTGTTTGCCATGGGAAAAAGACAAATAAGAGTGATGTGTATTAACAAAGAAACACCAATCCACTCATTGCTGCAAGGGGGTAGCCTTTTTTGAAGTTTGTAGCATCTCTTCAAAGCCTTTATGTTCAGTTTCACCAATCTGTAAATCCTGAACCTCGTGGTCGTTCCAGTTGTTCTAGGCTGGGCACATGATCTTGATTGCTGCAAAGCTGATCTCCAAAAGTTATGTCATGTCTTTGGGGGCCTTTATGATACTGCCTGTTACTAGGAAAGACATTGCTATTGCTCTCAGAAACACTATATTCTCTGAAATATAAAATATACAGTAATGACAGTAATACAACTAAAATATAAAAATACCATAAAGTATGAAGTAAGAATTTTATCACAAAGTTATAGAAGATAAAACTGAAGTCAATATCTCTTTTATACTTTTCTTTTGCCTGCAGCTCACTACAAACTTAGCAAAGATTTAAAATCAGAATCTAGTGGCTTATGGTTTATTACATTAATCAATAAATTATTAAATTATTCTACATTGTATTGAAAAAATAGTAAAAAAGATAATTTCGGGAAGGTATGCTGTCTTTCAAAGATTTTCTGCTTTAAAAATACATCAAAACAAACAGGATCATAAATCCTCTTTTTTTCCTTTCCAGATTTTATTTTCCCCAGGAATCTGATTTTCCTATGCGAGTCTAGACTCTGCCAATCTTTGAATTTTTCATATTCAGACGGTTCCTGCACAAATAAACATTACTTCCAAAGCATATGCCATCAGAACCCCACTTTTGTTAAAACCCATTCCTGGTTAAAATGCCTTTGCAGGTCACAGCAAAGTTGTTCGGCAAGAGGAATAGGCTTTCTGGTAGGAAAATGATGAGCTGTGGGGAATTTCGAACTCTTCCAGCTGACAAGTAGCTGCCATAGTTTACAGAGGGTTATTTTCAGTCTCATCAGCTACTGAATTGGATTCAAAGTTACACTGTTTTTTCTGAGTCTTTTTGTGGCCAGGGCCCAGGGTATCTAAAGTCCCAGAATGAAAACAGTGATTGACGATTTTGTTCTACTGGCAAAGGGAAGCCTTTGCAAGGACGCTAAATCCTGTTAAATAGAAAACAGTGCTTTTGCTGGGCCCACCCTGAGACTGAGAAATGGACTTCTCCGGGAGGCAAGGACCAGCACAAGTTTGAGTGCCACCTTCCTTTTCAAGTGCAAATTGGATTTTCTTAACCTTCCTTTCTGTAACATAAACATTTAGACAAATAGTCAGACAAGCATTATATGTTGTAAAACAAAACATTGCACAGTAGACACATCTTCCCCTGGGGAAAAGAATGAAAGAATAAACATGTAACAAGCGTTCGTCACATTGCTTAATGCACTACTGGAAGACACTCAGATATTCATTGCGAGTATGCTATAAAGAGATACATAAAGTATAATAAATGTACTGTATACCTTGTCAAATAATCTACTGCATTCTCAATCATCCCAAGTTAAAATGAATTTTAAGAGTAATTCCATGTACAGTTGAGGAAGGCAGAAAAATCTTGTCAGAAAAACAATTTTACATTTGTCTTACTAAGTGCAGGTACAAAAAGCATTCCTGATCTTTTTTTAATAGAATTCCTTAGCAGCACCTGTAACTGGCAGATCTTCAAAGGCAATCTTGACTGACAAATAGTAGAGAAATATCCTGAAGAAGAGAGGCCAGGATACTGTCCTCCCCCCCCCATCATCATCTGGCTGTTTCCTAGCAACCTTTTAGTACCATCTCAGTTTTATTTCCATTTCCGTAGGGACTGAGGCAGGAGCAGTTAACAACTGCAGCACATAGACACAATCTGCCTAGGAATGGAGAGAAGCCAGTGGAAGACGAACTGAGGGGAGTCAGAAGTTACTTCTATGCTCATCAGGAAGTTCTTGGAAACATTTGCCGCTACACAGGTGAAGCTTCCACCTCTGGTTGAAAGTTCGTATCTACTGTCAATCACTTGCAGTCTATAGTTTATAAGCACAGCTTGCTCATGATACTTAATTATTCTTTAGATACAACCACTAATAAAACCTCCACTCTCTCCAGTTGGCCTGGGGAGTACCCTTCCAAACCCGTACATAATGAGCACCAGCCCATTACACAAGTGGTTTGTACCTCAAGTTGATTAGACAGTAGAAGAGGTGTGGTGGGCATCAGTCTTTCAGAAATATAGATTAGTACTGAAAATTGTAACATGTTTCTCCAGGCATATGAATTAGAGTAAATAAACCTGTCACTATCATGAGTTCTTATGTCACACCAAGGCGAATTGATGGTCTCGGGTACATAGCAGTCAAAACTAGGATATTGAAAATTCATCAGTGGTTATGGATAAGTACTGTGTTCTATAACTGTGCTCTGCTGTCAGAATTAATTCTTCTGACATAACGATAAAGTTTATTAGTGCTGAAAACAGCAGGTTTGCAGTACCTAAGTTCTATATTATGGTTTTTCTAAATATTTTGATTTTGTATGGTTTTTTTTTCATTTGTTTGCTTATTTATTTTGCTTACATGGAATATTTCTCTGTTTCTCATCACTCCTTACTCCCCGGCATAGGATTTTCAAATTGTATTAGAGCGAAGTCAGCTCTGTCACAATTCCTTCTTTAGACCAGTCAGTGGTGAAAGGTGAAGCATGTCACATCTTGCCAAGAGTGAATCCAATCTGTCACCATTTTCTACTTTTCCTAACACTTGCTCATGTGGTGTCATTTTTAATAGAATTTAAATTCTGATTTAGGTTCCACTACAGTCACTGGAAGTTGTTCAGTATCTTATTGTCACAATGTGTAGGGACATGTGAAGACCATGAGCCATGCCCAGAACCAGACACAGGGCTGAGCGGCAGCCGAGCATGCTGCTCTAAGCATTCCTGTACAATCTGCAGCATGCTGGGGATACAGACCTTTTTTTTGACTGCACAGTTTAGAGGTCCACCTGTGCTTCATAGATCAGAATTGCAGGATTTTATGTAAGATCTCCAATGTCCATTTGATTCTGCTCATTTGACTTTGTTGAGCAGTTAAGGAGTCTTGTCAGAGTTGTTGCCATGGTATGAAGAAGAATCCAGATGTACCATGCAGCTGAATAGTGCTTCATTTTTGTGCTGAGTTATATAGGCTATGTCGTGTTCAGTAAATTACTGAGTATTGTGGTGTTAATGGTGTTATAGTCCTGGCAAAAGAGTTTGTACAGACTAGGCCAGAGCTTTCCTGAGGCTATGGAAAAGACAGAGTAGATCAGCAAGTGTAGTCTCCAGCAGAGAAGATGTCTTGCACATTCTACTAAGACAATTTAAAAATGGAGGTGAGTGGGAAGAATTCAATCCATTAAAATATTTACAGGTGCACTATAGGAATTTCAAAATATATGTGTAATCACTCTTACTAGAGAGTAAATTATGAGAAACTCTGCCAGTCAGTGGCAAACCTTCCATAGACTTCAGTGGTTTCAAGATTCAATCAAGTCATCTCAAGCACCACAGAATTAATGCTTCTCTTTCAAAAGCAGTAATTCAGGCTGTTATATGTTATAGCTCTCACTTGAAATGCATGAAGTGAGTCACAGATTTTAGGTGTAGATTTACTTTTCAATTAGTGTTATATCACTTTTTATTTGTATACATTAGTTATATTAGAGGTGCAAATTCTGAGAGTGAGGTTTTGTTGAAAATTGTAGGCCAAGGCAAAGAGCCTTGGACTGCTGTTGCTCCTTTGCCAGTTCTGTTTTTATTACTCTCTTTGGCTTTGTAGTACGCCTTTGAATTGCCTCTTGTACAACATCACTGAATCATTTGGATTGGAAGGGACCTCTTGAGAACACCTAGACCAACTTCCCCGCTCAAGTTCATTTTCCTTTATCAATCATAACTGTCATCACATTCCACCTTCTTCTCTAAGCACTGTGAGCACATCAGCCATGCCCATCTCTTCCGAGCCTTCTTCCGCTGTAAGGATTTGTGGCTCGGTCACAGGCAGCCATTGGCTCCATACAGGAGGTGACACATTTCAGGGCCTCTCCTGAGAGCCAGGAGCGAAGTGTCGGGGGGCTGATAGATACCTGTTGTCTCCCGGGTGCAGCTGGGAGCATTAGTTGCATCTGACTGAGAAAGCCCCATACCCTTGCTCAGCCAGTGTGGAGGGGTTGGGGGAAGTGTGGGGCGAGGGCAACTTTGGCTGCAGGATTGGAATCTGGAGAACAGCAGGGGCTATGGGACCACCATGGGAGCCAGCCTCCATGCAGCTCAGGGCTCGAGAAGGTCTGAGCTTACTGCCAGAGCGTTGTGTGGGCCAGTGGTTCTCCCGGGGCCTGGGTGCTGGGGGCTAAGGGCAGCCATGGTGCAGGGGGGCAGTGCCTGCACTGACAGGGTGCAGCCCCACAGCACCCGAGCCAAGCAAGCTGGTGACGGGAACAGGCCCTGCTGACAGGCTGATGAACGTCCGCCAAAACCAAGGTAACAATCCAGGGCCAAAGAAAAGCCAGGAAATCCAAACAGCTTTTTCATCAACAGGGCTGGAGACCCTGCAGCACCTTTGGGCGGTGCTAAAATGAGGTCCTGGGTTGTGGGCAGGGTGGGGGTAGCCCTGGAGGGGCTGGGCATGGTGACGGGAACAGGCCCTGCTGACAGGCTGATGAACGTCAGCCAAAACCAAGGTAACAATCCAGGGCCAAAGACAAGCCAGGAAATCCAAACAGCTTTTTCATCAACAGGGCTGGAGACCCTGCAGCACCTTTGGGCGGTGCTAAAATGAGGTCCTGGGTTGTGGGCAGGGTGGGGGTAGCCCTGGAGGGGCTGGGCAGGGACAGTCAGGTCCGCCAATGCTCTCACAGCCCTGACAAGGACTCTCTTTGGCACTCAGCCCACTTTGGGATGTGTCATGAACAAATAATGATAATTGGCTAGTGCAAAGTAAAAGACTATTCACTCAAGCTGAGGAAAATTGAGCAATACCATTTCATTTTTGTTAACCGAAATAAACAGTTGAGAAAAAATAAATTATAAGAGAATAACTTGTACTATCAAAATGAATAAGTGATGTCAATGTAACTGCAGGGTGGTCTCATTAACAGCATGATTTTGCACTTGCTTTGCACAATAATTGTTGAAAGACTTCCAATATTATTTAGAAAGTTCAAACGTACCTCTCTTAAAGTCCACTGGATTTTGGTTTAATAGTTTATTCCCTAGGGAGCTGAATTATTTATTGATTTCTTAAGGAGAACAATGATCTAAATGCAAGAACTTGAGTGTATGTAATTGAGATCCAATTGAAAGGACATTAACCTACTCACTAAATTTAAGTGCAGACACTTAAATTGGCCCCAAGATTAAAAGAAGTTCTTTTTCATTTAGATTCTTTCACGGCCAGAAAGTACATTTTAAGAATGAAATGGCATACATTTTTCCCTTTTTTCTTTTTTTTTTTTTTTTGTATCTCATTCTAAATTGGACAAAAGTGGCAGAGCAACAGAATGTATTTTTAAAATGACCCAATAGTTGCCCACTTAAGACTATAAACCCAGACTGTATTGTAAGTACTGCTATAGCTAATATGATTCACTAATGTAGCTTTCCCAGCATGTCACATTAGAGAAGTTCTAGGAGAGTAGTGACAGAGGAATTTCAAGACCTGGGAAAAAAATCATGAATCAGTATGCTCTTTAGTCTGAGCATTGGCAGAGTTCAGCACATTTTCCTACAGTCAATGAAAGAAATTTATTGTAAATTATATGCTGTTAACCTTTAAAAGTAACTTGCCTTTAGCAGGAGTGGTGTTCTACCGGCATCTTATTATGCTATCAGTTCCTCTGAGTAATTGAGGCTGTTAAATTACCTCTTAAAAATTAATTTTTCTCACTGATAATGGGAGCATCACCGGTCCCTAAAAGAATAAACTAGACTTGAATTGACTCAGCCTGGAAGTACTGCCTTCTTTCAATGCTGTGTTTTGTGAGTAAATAATGAAAAAATATTTGAGCTTTTTAAAAGAAAAGTGTTCTCATCTGTTTGACTTCCACAAGGTATAATTAAATGAATTCCCAATTGGGCAGTTTGAGCAGTTTCCTTTCTTCAAATTAAACAATGTCAGTAGGCTCTAAATAGCTTGTGAGCTCTACAATGATGCTTGCTTTGATGCTACTTCTAAAGCTACTAGAACGCATCCAAAGCGGTACCATCTATGATTAGTTAGGCTTTACGTGTTGTATGTGGTCATTTACCTGGACAGAAACCTATGTTTTCTTGTACACCAGTAGTCTGCTAATGAGTGTTAATACGATATGTAGACTGCTGACTGAGTGGAACTATATGACTTTGCACTGGTAAATGAATGTCTTCAGCCTCACTAAAAGAAAAGTCACTCCATGGAAGACATTAAGTGTGGACTTAGATATGCTGTGCTAAGCTTAATTCTTCTCTGTATTTTCATCTAAAATTCCATATATACTCAAGATAGAATCTGACATCAATTTGTTTTACACAATGCCTTATCTATCTATTGGCTTGTGCAAATTATAATAAAAGTTATAAAATCTCCTTGAAAAAATAGAACTATTCCTCTCCATGTGATGTCATACTTTTAAACCCCTTATGAGCAAAAAGAACAAATTTGAGCTCACATATTTGTTCTCCCTCCACCTCCCTCCTTTTTCTCTTTTCCTCTCCAATTCTACCCCTTACTTTCTTTGTATTAATATGCATCCTCTTTTTTTTTTTTTCTTTTCCCTCCATATGTTGTTTTCTCTGTCCTCTGCCTTTGTTCAATTTCTTTGTCTCTCTCCAGGGTATCTGGTGCGAAAATTTATTATCAGTGTAATTTGGACCTACTCAGCTAATTTTACTGTAAGGTTGCCAGAGACACATGGAAATGCTTTGTGCATGATGACCAAAAAGTTCGTACTTTGTCATTGTGGTTCTAGCTGTTGTTTTTAAAGTATCAGTCTCCTGTTCATTTGAGGCAAACAAAGTGAGAGTTAATTAGAAGCTTGAGATTCTCACAGTCCAGACTCAAGTTTAAAGCACTCTTATGTGTGATGTGTTGTAATTAATAGAGATTTATTTCTGTTGTCTTCCATTTATGGTGGATTGGTTGCATGTTGTAGGGCCTCTCCTCATCTTTAGTAAAGAACAAAACCACTTTATATTCTCCAGGTTAGAGCTTTGTTTGACTAGTCAAAAACTGTAAGTGCAAACACTCCTGTGGTCTTGAATCTGGTTAGAGAACTTGCCTGAGAAGATTTTTAGTGAATTTTGAGACAGGCACTATCAAGAGCATTCTTGATAATTGGATATTTCTTTTGGCTGATCTGGTTTATTTTTGCTTTGAGATCCCAAACAAGATATTACGCAGAATTTTTTTTTTTTTTTTTTTTTTTAGGTAAATAGGAGAAAAAATCCAAATCAAAGTATTTGTAGATATTTTAATTTGTAGATGCCTAGATATGTGTTATTTGCCTCATTAGATATGTAATATTTATTTTACTTTATTTTTGACTCTTTAGCTCTGAAGCTGAATTTTAAACACTCTGATTACAAGGCAATGGCCGTAGTTCTATGTTGGATAATGACACTATTAATTTTAAAAACAGGTGATTAAAGGCTAATAAAACCAAAAATGATTTGACATGACTTTGCATGTCCAGTATACAGTACAGTATTTTTGATTTTGAATGAGCATGGCATTCAGCCTCAGGAACAGCCCTAAAACAGCTTGCTATCTGCCACACTTTAACCTTAGAAACATCTACACCTACCTTAAAGACGGTGTCAGAGCCTAGGAGCAGAACTACAATCATTGTATCCATGCCTGGAAGATGATAGACACTTTCCTTCAAACACTAAACTGTGTTGGAGTTAGTTGATTTGATCAACTTTCAAAAAGTGGGCCCCCTTCTCTTTTGCTGTTCTCCATTCTCTACCCTGCTTCTGCACCGTTTCGGAACAAGTAACAGGAAGAAAAAACAGAAACAAAAACAAAAAACCACCTCAGGTCAGTACTGGCTCCTCTATAGAGCAATTCACTACACATACTGTCATATTCATTTTCATGTGGGTAACAGGAAACATTGGGATTTGTGCCCTAAAGAAAAAATATGAAGAATACAAAAACTGTAAAGAATGTAAGTGAACAGAGAATTTTTGTTATTTTTTACTTTAGCTTTATCTCACTTACCAAGATTATAGATTTCAACACCCATGGCAGGGAATCAGGATTCAGTTATAAAAATTATAATATATTAGGAATATCTAAAGAAACATGACTTCCTGCAAAGATATGAAAAGCTTCCACCAAACTATAGATCAGCTCTAATGAAAATATATCTTATTTCCTTCCAGCTTAGTTTGCAAGCTGCTAGAGATTCCTTGTCATTCCCCATTCTAGAACCTTTCCTAAAAAATTAATTCTTCTGACCAAACCTGTGGAAAATGGAATAGTTTCAGAAGGAAAAATTCAGGTGGCTACGATTAGTGAGGTTTCTTGATTCCTCGTGACGTATTTTAAGAAATTGTCATCCTTATTTTTTCTCCGTATTTTTTTCTGCCTTAGTAGCAGAAGTGAATGTATATTATCCTCTTGGTCATGACACCCTGTGGGTGAGCATATCATTCTAAACTGAAATGCGTGGCTTTTATGTTAATGTCATAGGTTGTGAACTATGGCAGCTGAGAAGACAATGCATTTCACTTCTTTTAGCAGTAAGCAACCAGCAGTAGGTCAATACGTATAGGCAGTCAATAAAGCCACTGTTAGTCAGTTAGAACCTTGACTCTGTACTGATATAATGAAATGAAAATAAGGCTCGAGCACTTGTTGCTATGACTGATTATTAATACAGAGAAGTCAGCATGAGCAGGAGGGTAGCAAAGACCAGTCCCAAGAATGGTATCTTCATTAAGCAGAAGATATTTGGCATCCAGGAGCAAAATTGCCTGGAGAAGAAGTGGTGGGTGTCTCACGTGCACAAAACCAAAATGAGGGAAAAGTTGAGAAGGAGGAGAATCATTTTCCAGTCCATCCAGCCATATGACAGCTCATCAACTATATTATATGTCGAGAACGTCATGGAGTAAGACTGGGAGAGAGATATGGAGAGAGAAGCAGCTTTGAGACAGGCATCTTTTGTCATCAGTGGGTTTCCTGAAATCCTTGAGCATCTCAGCTAAAGCGCTATTTTAGAGTGTACTCTTGCCAGCCGCTTCCATGAGCTATCATAGCACATATGTATATTAATTGCCAAAGGTGTCAAATAAATCCTTCTGCATCTTGGCTTTCTTACACGACAGCCTACACAGAATGTGTTCTTACTTTGTTATAGGCTCCTGTACTTGAAGTGAAATAATATACTGGGTTTATGGCATTGACTTACACCCTGTGCATCCTACTTATGTCAGATTTATGCATTACTGACAGTAGGCACAGACCATGATCATATATTTCCCCCTTTCATTTTAGTGGAGTAAAATTAATGTGTCTGATTAAAATATCTTTACAGACTGACAGGGACAGCAGTATCACTACAAGGGAGGTTCTCCTTGTGTTTGAACATTACCTCAGGGGTTTCAGATGGTCTTTTAATTAATTTATAATAAGTTCTGAGTATAAATGACACTACAAAATCAAGTTATTGAGACAAAATGCCTGCATGCCATTTAAATATTACTCAGTAATTCGACAGGCCTACTGAATTGGGATTGCCTGAGCATATGGCAAAGATTCAAGAAATTTCCAACAACGAATAGATGACTGAGATGGAGTTTTACATATTACACTACTTGAGACATTGATCTATTGGAACATATGTATTACCACAGGTCTAATTATAAAGAATGTGTGCTTGCCATTGTTTCATCATTACCTGTACATTTGAAAGATGATGCCAAAATTACCTTTGTGAATACATTTATAGCAAGATTTTCACACCCATTTTGAACATAATGAAGGTGCCTGCACAGTGGTGCAAGTATAATTATACACGCAATGCAAATAGCAAAATGTTACATACGCAAATTTATTTTAGAATTAGGTTTCTAGCAAGTACATGAAAAAGGATTGAGTGTATGTTAGAATGTCTGAAAATAATTGCCACTAAATTTAATCAGTTATGCAGAATGTGAAGAAGTCAACCCAAGGTCAGCTTAAAAAGGAAATGAATTATTTAAATAGCCATTCCACAGGACCAGATGGCATGACTGGGAGGTTAAAACCAAGAAGGGACACAGTTCTTCAGAGTTGTGTTAATTTGTTAATGTATGTATACTAGAATCATGTAAATGAAAGGTTCACTGATTATTTACAAATTAAATTTACTAATTTCCTAATTGCTGAAGGGAAAGAATGGAGATAAGAGGCGTAAGACATATAACATTTTTCTATATGAACAAAAAAGTTCATATATTTTCTTCAGAATTTTCATATTGTTCATAGACATCTCCAGCTCTTCAGGCTTCCCCTACTCATTTCAGAGTGTAAAGAAGAACAAGCAGGCTGCCTGTCTTCTCCTGTCACTTCCTGCTAGCTACTTTATAGAGATCTTCAAGACTATTTCCATCTTATGTCCATTTTAATAGAGATAGGATACTCATCTAAGAATTAAACATGCACAATTCGCACTTATCTATCAAGTTTCTCTTCAGACTATCAGTTCCCCTTGTTGCATTCATCTCATTGTCTCACATCTGTACTCCAGACAGTAACTTACTCTATATTCCTTGAAACTATTCTTGACTGCGCTGTCACTTAAGACATTTATCTTTCTTGACACCAAAGGACACTGTATTTGTAATTTGACTACTCTTCTATTAATGAATTAATAGCTCATAGTTGTAAAAGGCTAAAAGCTAATTGCTAGTCAGAGGTGTCTGTAAGAACATTGAACCTGAAGGCGAGTACAGCTTTGGAAGCCAGCATACAGGATATGGGAGAAACTGTTTGAATAAAGCATGACCAGTAGCACCTTGGTCCTTGACTTTTTCGCCTGATTAGACTGTTATGTAGGATGATAATTTTCAAGGAAGACCATCTGATAAAGAGGAAGTGTAGTCTGGTGTTTATACAGATAGCCTAAAAGCCAGGAGAGCAAAGTCCTTCTGGGTCTCATGTCCCCATCCATAAACAGGGAGTTATAGTAACCTCCTGCTTGCTGAGGTAAGTAAACTAGGCATAAATACAGTTCAGAAATTAGAGGAAAGTGCTGATATTGCTGCTGCATTGTTAGTTTATGTGTGAATGTGTAGGTGTAGGAGGAAGATATATAAATACCTATGATATGAATTTACAGAAAATAGCTTCTCCAAGAGAAAAGGTTTTTGATCACTATTATAAGGGTGAGATTGGAGAAGTAGCTTGTCATTTAAGAGTCCTTGTCTATCATAACTATTATCACTCAGTCAGTTCATTAGCTGCATTTATGTTCCCTAGTAGGATGACATTCCTATTTAACATCGGCACCTTAAAAATCAGGCATCTTATCCTAAGCAAGGCTGTTTCCATGGCAGTTTGGGCACCTTGTGAGAGCAATCAGCTCTTATGAAGAGTTAAAATCACAGGATAATTCAGAATGGAAGGGGCCTCAGAACATCTCCAGTCTAGCTTACACTTTCTCAGGGCTTTATCCGGTTGGGCCCGGTAAACCTCCAAGGATGGAGACAGCACAACCTCTCCAGGAAACCCATTCTACTGTCTGGCTGTCCTCAGCGGAAAACATGTCTCCTTATACCTAGTCTAACCTCTCTTGTTTCATTCTGTGCCCATTATCTTTCATCCTTCCACTGTTCCTCACTGTGAAGAGACTAACTCCACCTTCTTGATGACCTTCCCGTAGTTACTAGTGGGCTGTTGTTCAGTCCCCCCAAAGCTACCTCTTCTCCAGCTGAGCTCCCTTAACCTCTCCTCACAGAGAAAGTGCTCCAGCTCCCTGAGCATCCTGGTGGGCTCTGCTGGGCTCTCTCCAGGTTACTGATGCCTTACCTGGACTGGGGAAGTGGGGGATGAGAGGAGGAGAAGGAAGATCCTCAAAAATGGACACTGCACCTATATGTTGTCTATTAAATATTGAGTAAAGGAGGGTAATCTCTTCCCTTGATCTCCTGGCTGAGTTCCTGTTAATACAGCCTCTGATGCTGTTGGTCTTTGCTGCCAGGGCACACTGCTGTCTCACGTTCAGCTTGCTGTCTTCCAGGATCCCCAGGTCCTTTTCCACAAAGCTGCACCCTAGCAAGTCAGTCTCCAGCCTGTATCGTCATAAGGGGTTCTTCCTTCCCAGATTCATTCACTTTACTATAGTAGGCAATCATCAGGTTAGTCACTCATGATTTACCATCTCACTCCATCAACTCTAGAAGTTTATATGTATTACTGCTTAGATTAGATACTTTTATACTGTTAAAATAATATTAAACAAAGGCTAAAATTGGTCTTTCAGTTCTAGATATTTTTATTGACGTTGTCCTTTGTAAACACAGGGCTGTTTTCCTCACCAAGTGTTCAAACACTATCAGCTCTTACAGCAAATAAATAAAGAGCTTTCAAGTAATAAAAGTATGGTATTGCTTTCAAAAGAGAAGGGCTTCTGACAGACTGAATGGCAATTGCAGCACCAAGTATCCTGCCAGTTCTAGGTTGGCTTCTTCATACAACTCAACTTGGCAGAGCTAGCACAGACACAAAAGCAAGTTAATTATGGTTAGAATTTTTTTCAAATTTGACATTTTATCTTCCATTACAACAATTGATAAAGGTGCCATTGCCTCTTAGGGAAACTAGGTTATACCATGAGAACAATTCAGAAAATCCAGCCTGTCTCATTTGATTTCGAGGTGCTTGAGAACAGTGGCTTAAACTGGAAATTGGGTTGTTCTGAAAGGAGAGAAAGCTTTACTCAGAAAAAGATTGTTCAAAATCTAGAAACTAGTTTCCAAATCTAGAATATAGAATTTATTTGCCCTTGTGAAATAGGACCTCTACAATACATTTGAGGAGAGTATAAGGACAGAAAATTAGCCAGTGCATTTATCTGAGGAGTTGCTAAGAACATTTCAAGCTTAGACCTTATTTCTAGCACTTAATAATGCAAAAACCCATATTTTTAAGTGCATACTAAATAAAAAATATATATTCCACATTTCTAACAATGTTACATACAGACAAAGATAAACAATCAGAATGATGATGCCAGTGCCAATACAGTAAGTACTATGGTCCAGAAAATATTATGTGTTTTGTTACTCTCTGATCTCTTCCCCCTTGGGAATCTCTGTTTCTGCAGCCTATTGGATAGTTCAGACTGGTAAGGAAACCTCTTTGGACTATATAAGTTTAATACAGTTTATTTTCTTCATACTCAGCTATCTCTGAATTTTATCCCATTTGCCAGTTTACAAGTGCTGTTTCCCTATTAAGACAAACAGTTGCAAGGTCCACAGTTCATAAAATCATTAGAACAGATATTGGGTTAAATTATATATGTATATACGGCTAAGTACCAAACAGGAATCAAAAGCTTATATTGTCTCTATACATCAAAGATATCTGGTTCACAGTTCCAAAGAGTAAGCTGAAAACCCAACTTCTACCTCTGTTACTCAAAAGAATGAATCACGGGGCTTAAAGCCTCCTTCACAAGGAAATATTTGAGGAAGTTATCTACGTCTCAGGGGAAAAGTAAAGAGACTGACCTGTAACATGATAATAAAACAAGTATGCAATAGGAGAGGGCTAATGGATACCGTGTGATTCATAACTACAACAAAAAAAACTACCTAAAGATTACAGATAGGCACATTCAAAGTGGAAACGGGAGATACATTTCTATCAGTGAGAGAAAATAACCATTGGGTCAATTTATGAAGGAAAGTAGTAGATTTTCTGTCCATCATACAGCATTTTAAAATCAATATTGGCTTCTTTCTAAAAGGTGTACTATATTCAGCCATACATTATTGGACTTCATGCACACATTATTGGATGAGGTCTTACCGCCTGTGTCACATCGCAGGTCAGACTAAATGACTGCAGTGTTCTCTTCTGGCCTTAAAATCTATGAAGTGATCAATGACTGTTACAGGACTGCAGCCATGGAAAAATGTAATGATTACTTATGGGTGAAAAGAAAAGGAGACATCATGTGATCTGATAGGCCTGTTCAGTCAATACCAGCCTATGGAGGCTTCCAATACTCACACGGCAAAACGTGACCGTATCTACCCGCTTTCTGCTTTTAGATTCCAATTCAGTATTTTATTGTTTTCACTCTCCTGCATAGAACGTAATGGGTTCAGTTAAGACATCATTTAATTTCATGGAAATAGACACAAGTAGTCAAATAGTGCTGGCATTTTAATATATATACACAAAGGGTGATTTTCCTTCCTGTAGTTTGTGATCACTGCTCTTTTTTAATAGTTTTGTGATCTCTCCTTTTCCCTCTGAATGCTGTTTGTCATTTTTTTCTCACTTTCCCTCCAACCTTTGGACTTCATTAACAACTTTGCATTTTTTTATGATTTAAGGAAAAGATGGCTGAAAATACAGAATGAAAACCATTGATGATTGAATGACAGAACTCAGCACCTCTCTCAGTCATGAGTTCAGTATTATCTCCTTTGCACCCTCCTCAATACCAATAGCTTCTCCAAGAAACGAAATATTTTTTTATTGTTTTGTTTTGAGGTTGGAATTAAAGTGCTTTTGAGATTCATTATTCTTTACTTTCCTGAATCTTTTGCATGTCTTGGGACATAGAGAAGTACTATTTTGTTTAAAGAATTAGTGTCTTGTTCAGACAGAAACTCTGGAAAGCCCACAGTCTGACCTTGTATATTATGTGCTATCTTAATTAATTTAGTTGTAAATTAGCTTTCAGGATTTTCATGCAGTCTGTCTAAAAGGTCACTAGAATACTAATAAATTCTCATGTCTTCTTTAGCTATTCTACATACACTAGGCTGTGTAGTGAGAAGTGATTGACCTTCCTTTGAGACATTTACTCCACAGCAATTTTTCTCATCAGAACTATGTATTACATGGAGTTTAAAGAAAGTGTATGTCTTAAAAATACAAATAAGTTCTCAATGTTACTTGTGAGGAACCTTCATTTTGTTTTCATGATGGGTATCAGTTTCTCCTACTGAGTTCAGAGCACCGTAACAAGATGCTAGTGGAAGATGGATTATTTTTTTATATATATATATATATACACACACACACTATAAATAATTCCTGAATCCTGAGGGGAAAGGAGACAGGAGGATGGAAGGAATGTCTCATATCTCTCTGTGACATGTTACTGGATGGGGAAGACTGTTCCAGACCCAATCTCATTCAAAAACTCTGTTTCAAAAATTAAGTATATGGGCTAACCCTCTGACTTGGTATCTTTTCACGTTCTGTACTTCACAAAAAGATTTCTCAAAGAAGCTGTACAAAAAGATCTCATACATGCATGGGAATTACTTCAAATTACATTCTTATCATGATGTACTGTTATAATAATCACACCAAAATCCTGTTAGTCTTAAAAGCGCTGACAATTCAGGCATGATTTATAGAAAAGCAGGTAAAATACCACAATCTTATTCTGTGACATTTTATCTGTGCTGTGTAGATTAAATGATTGTTAATAATATGCTATGCTATAGTACAAGATGACAGGTCTTTTTATAAGGATTACGAAGTATTGTATGTATCTGTGCTGTTACTGTGTACATAGAATGACATGCCATTAAACCCCAAAGTAAGATGTAGCTCATCTACCTGGTCTCAGACCAAAAGAATTCATAGAAAATTCATAAAACTCTATGAAAAGTTGGACAGAATTGTTTTGCCTTCATTTAATCTTTAAACCTTTTTCTTTTCACAACATGTATTGAAAAACAAAACAAAACAAAAAACAACCTAAAACAAACAAACAAAATGAAAACGTATAAAAAAGCTGTATAAAAATGTTGTCATCCTGGTAGATTATAAACTGTATAGTTCAAATTCTGAAGGACTAAATTCAAAAAATAAGCAAAAGTGCATCAATTGATGAATTATCAAATATTTCCTATAAGTTTTGTTGGTAATTGTAACTTTACTTAGCACCTTTAATAATGATTCTGAAAAAGATATATTCACACCAGTTCCTATCAAGAGTATCAAGAGAGAAATTTAAAACCTGGATCTTGTGAAATCTGATAAATGTGTAAAAAAGATGATCATAAAGCCATCTTGGAAGAAAAAAAGATCTAAGAACACATCATCCTAGGTGACATTACTTAGTAGAAAGGAAATACTTAAAAAGTTGTGTGATCAAAATACATGTGTGGTCAATAATTTGAATATGTTATAATATTATACCCATTTTTTAAAAAGTAGCTTCAGATGTGGTCATACACCTAAAAGTAGTACCTAAAAGACTAATTAGAACACCTTACCTCATTATGAGCACAGGCAGTAGCATCAATTTAAACCATACTGTAGCGCTTTCGGTCCTGAGTGTTTGGTTACAAAGACACTGGTACTCAAAGGAAAAAAAAAATCTGCACGCTAATGCACCATATAGTGCTGTATTGCCACCGCCATCTGTGTCACAGTGCTATTTCAACCAAGACTAGGAAGGGTATGTCTGCAACTCACTGCCGCATCATATGTCGATGAGAAACTCAACATGAGCCCGCAGTGTG
>JMFS01079918.1:0-56080 GCA_000699545.1 Podiceps cristatus
AAAGCGTTTGCGACCTGGCAAACGCCGGTGAGTCGGGGAAGAGTCCTCGAAGTCGTTTTTGACTTGCATCTCTCTGGTCTTAATGCCCGGGAAGCACCGTTGGAAATACTTGCTCTCTGTGCTCGTGTCCCCCCTTTAATTGCTCGGGGAGGTCGATGCTCTCTTCCGAGGCTAAGCAGCGGGCAACCAGTTCGTCCAAAACCAGATTCTGGCTTGGAAAACAGAGAAGGGAATGGTGTCACACGAACTGTTGAAAACAAGCGTTGAGGTTCGTGACCCGTTGTGTGCTGAACAGTCAGTGTCGTTACTCGGAGCCAAATCTGTCGCGTACCGTTTCCTTACTGTACCACTTATCTGTCTTTGATGAACAAACCCAACTGCTTGTGGAGATACGGTCGCAGTGCCTGGAAGTCTCCCTAGAATTTGTTCTGGCTGTGTGTTCCCCGAGGGTTTTAAACCTGCTGTTTGGGTTAGTGTGTTGGCAGAAGTCTCTAACCTAATCCCTCAAAGATAAAGTAACCATTTCGGTTGTATTCGAGTTCTGCTTTCCTTCCTGTTTGTTGGTTGTCGAATATGTCAGTCCCCAAAGTAACTTTGTGACTTTTCCAGAGAAAATAATTTGGCTGCGGGAGCGATTTGTACTCTTCACAAGTACACAGAGCGCTGTAACGCAGCTTGACGACAAAGGTGTTGGGATGGCTGGGAGCCTGGCGTCTCAGGCGACGGCGTTCTGAAGAAGGTGCCGGCTATGAAAGTAATACCCTCCAGTGCAGGTCTGAAATGAAAGAAAAGTAGAAGTTGCTTCTCCTACCGACTGTCACCTGGGTATTTCTGAGCTGGAGTGATTTTGCAGCCACACCTCCTTTTCTCTTTTGCTTGTTTGTGGCCCTTTAATAAGGCAAAGAGGAAACAGACTAAAAGCATCTGAGCTAAGGTTTGGTCAGTGAGCATCAAAAAACCCTCTAAAATAAATGACTGTGCAAGAAAGGAAGTGTTATCCAGTTAGAGAATAAAAGTATCTGTTTAAGAATAGTTGTAAACATTTATCCTGTTAATTCTGAGTGTAATGCTGGTAGCGTGGAATAGCTCACATGAAAAAGAGAGTTGGTGGGATCCCTTTAAGTTATATACCTGTTATTCGTGGGTGTTATACATTATCGAGGCAAGTAGACCAAAATCCTGGATGCAGCGAGGTTGGGGGAATTTTGCCGCTGACCTGAGAAGAGCCAGAATTGAAGCCACAGACTGAGAGGTGGAAGGTGTTGGGCCAAACTGAAAACCTTTGACTGATAACAGCTATGCAATTATAGTAAAGGTTATAGTACTTCCGTATGCTGCCGTGATTCAAATATTATCAAAGTAGCTCTACCATAAATTAATTAATTTAGGGAGATGTTTTATATCTTGCTTCCAATTTAGCTTGACAAAAACATGTGGTGTGCTTCAGTCTGTCAGAGCTGCTTCCTATAAATGTTTTCTAAAGTATCCTGACAATTCTCATTTAAGTAATTACTGTAACGACATGGAACAGTAAATTATGCTGCAGCACATATAGTTTTCATCCCAGTTAATTTTCAACTGTACTTTAAGGGTAATCACTCTCTCTGCTGTACTGTCTTTGCAAGGTGCATTGGACTTATTTACCAGGTCATTTATACTATCTGTTAACAGCTCCAAATGTAAGGTAAAACCAAAATTAGACCTCATTTGTATGTCCCTAATAGTGATTGTGTGCTACACAGAGATTTTTGGGGAGAAAAAGAAAAGCGTAGTATTACTTTAGTATGCTTCTTAAATTTTCAGAGTCACAGAAACACTCTGTTTTCCAAGAATGGACTCTCAAGTAAATTTCGGCTTTTGTAGACAGTATTGATCACTTCATGCAGGAACGGAAAATTTACTTAAAATGTTGAAGCTAAGGCATTAGAGGGCATGAGTAAGATATACCTAAAAGTAAAATTTGGTATGTGAACTGTCAGCAATTTTTAACTGGCAAACAGAGTTACAGGTTTGAATCGTTCATACATGCATGCATGCAATTATCCAAGTGAAGTGAGAACTATTCACAAGAAAACTGTGAGGCATCGAAAATATGAAATACTTTCGATTTTAGGAAGTAATGTTGTTCTTTCCTATTCTCTTTTTGCCACAAAAGCATTTCAATGGGCCAACAGCCTGTGTTGGTAAAAAGTGGCATAGCTCTATGGATCTCAATGGCAGTGTTCGGATCGACAACAGCTGAAGACCAAGCACAATATTTCTGTGTATGTTTGGATCAAGATGCGTTTATTTGGGCATCACTTAAGAGTTTAAATTGACAGGGTGCATATTGAGTTGTGAACACCTGAGCAAACCCGCTGTTTAACTGGGTCAAGTGACAGGTATTTACCAGCCTTGATATTCTTCTTACCTTTTATATCAGTAATTATAGAGACTTTTCTATACTTCTCAAATATTTAAAAACACAAATATTATTTTTTCCTTGTGATGTCACGTGCAGAAGTTCTTGTTTCATACCATGTAAAGCAGGACTATCATTTTCACCAATTGTGGTCTAGACAATACACAAAGTCTTTGTCAAGACTCCAGCAAAAAGTTCAGGATCCTGTTAGGATGCTGAATGTTAATAGTCTCGTAAAAAGCCTGTTTTTAAATGATTTAATGTTGGGTTAACATTGGCTCCTTACCTGTAAAACCTCCCAAGAGCTTGAAAATCTAGATGGGTAGCTACAGCCATATTTCTATTACAGATACTCTCTAAGCAGATGTTAATGAGTAGCATAACGAAACCCACAGTGTAAATCAAGTAGTACTTTACTGTACTACTTAAGAAGACTTTGAAATACTTGTAGGAAAAAATCTCCTCCCTTGAGTAGATATGGAAATTTTGTGACTAGAAGTTGTGAAACAGAAAGATGTTTTAAGTTACTTGACACCAACAAAAATAACTTCTGGAGAGAAAGCAAAATTTTATATTCCTTTTTAAACCTATGTGAAAGTTGTGTAGTGAGAAGGTAGTTCTGCATCCTTAGTATTAAAACAATCACCAGGGAGAAATAGCACAAGTAAATAGTGCTATATGAACGTGTAGGAGTGTGTGTGTACACATAGGTGATATTTTAGGTTGAAAATGATTTCTTCTTAGGTTATTTTATTTATTTATTTATTTATTTATTTTAGCTGCTTACAGAATGTGTCAAATTTAGGCTGGGGAGTGGAAGTCCTCTGTGCTTCAGCCAGCACAATGAAATCAGTTGGTATCATGCCAATATGTTGGATCATGCCCCAGGTAGGCTGGATCAATAAATGTGAGCTGTAGCAACACAGACCTCTTTTTTCCCCTGGACCCGCTGACTAATTTTAGTCTTCACCTGTCTAGTGATGTGACAGAACAAGACAAAACCTGTTGTCTCCATTTCTGTTTGGTCTTTATTCCTTCTGAGACTAATGGAAAGGTTGTAGTGCCATAAGGATAGAAATCAGCTGGTTGTTGCTCCGGAGAAGTGGATTTCTCTAACTGCATTGAACTGATGGAAGAATGGGGAGAGAGGAGAAAACCTACAAACCTGTATGTTTTTTTCCTCTTGCATAAGCTTAGACACATGCGTGTATGCTGACTTCTGGTTGCTACTGGCTTGGCCTGGACTAATTCTACAGTTGATAGTAGGGAAATAAAGTTGTGCTTAGCTTTCTAGTTTCAGATGTTCTCATCTTCACACATTTCTTCTTGAAATATTCAAGAATGTGCTTCAGTATTTTCTCTTGGCTTGTTTCTTTTTTCCTCTGTCTTCTGGGGAATAATGTTCTCGGTCATATTGAGGTAGTCATAACCAAATCTTCTGTTTTGCTGGAGGCATAGTTCTCTACGCTTCACTTTTTACGTGTGGCTTATTGTAGTATTCGTAAAAGTAAATATCTGAAATTCATGTAGGTGTGTTTATAGACATATAAATCTGCTTAATATAAAAGAATAGAAGTTCTCTTCTTGAAGCAAGTAAACCTCTTTTCTGTGATCAGCTGGAATAATCTGCAGGTAGACTTTAAATCTCAAAGAATGTTTCTAGCCTATATGTACAGAATGTGTAAACATTGATGTTATTTCTACTTAGATCTACTAACACTTTGATGCCTCAGCCACTTTTGGGGTCCCACTAGTCAGTGAGTGTGTGGTTGCCATGTGTAATGTTGACCTTACCGTGAAGGCACGGTTTTCAAAACAAATGGATGGGTGAAGTGTTTGACCTGGAGAGAAAGAAGGGTTGGTTTACCAAACGTATTTTAACTTGCTTATCCTTTTCCTTGATGTAAGTGCCAGATGGTACCTATTTCCTTGTCTTAATCAAACTATATACATAATAGGTACAACTTCTTAAAGAACTTGTGTGATTTAGGAGTTAAGTTCCATTCTGTGTACGTTTTGTGGTGGTGGTGGTGGTTTGGGTTGGGTTTTTGTTGTTGTTCTTGTTTTGTTTTTCAAATTAGTTCACAATGGTGTTACTGTAAAAGAGGTAATATTCTTTGTGGTCAGAAATATGCACAATAAAACCAGTAGCTATGTGTTACATAGCTGTATGTGCCTTTTTTCCCCTTGTTCATGGATGAGGTTCTTTATGATACTGCTAAAACCTAGCATTACAACTTGCACGATTAGTAGTAAGCAATCAGAGCTACAGATCCATGGATTATTCTAAATTTGAATTTACAATAGAATGACAAACCCACCATCTACATCTTAGAAGCAGACTCCAAATACAGTTTTATGATATTCATTTAAATCTAATTTTGGCACAGAAATGTAGTTAAGAAACCAAAGACTTCCCTTTTATTCCATAACCAGATTTTTTTTTTTTTTTTATTTTTTTTTTTTTAAGATTTGGAGAGTTTTAGTCAGACAGAGGTCACAAATCACGTTGCTGGGAAATGCAAGGTGTGCTTTAAAAAGGGGGCGGGGGGGAATCACTGTCCTGATCATTTGGCTCCTGTTCTGTAAAATTGTGAAGCTAGGTGAAATGATTACTCTGACAGAACTATAGAAACTATCTCAGTTTAGTACATTCTCAAGTGTTTTATATTTTTGAGTAACCCTGGCTCAGGGGCATTTTATGCTCACATCTGGAAGTTTCCAGTCTTAGTATTCAGTTTAGTGTCTCTGTCTTTGTCTTTCCACTTAGCCTTGCCATGTTCTAACAATGAATCATCTTGTCCATTAACTAAAGTTGGAATGCCTGTTTGTGCACTGAATTTGTTTCATCACGTCTCCATAATAACTGATTGGAACCGTGGCAACTCTGACTGCTTTCCCATATGTAATTGGACTGGACTTTACCCAGTGCTGTTCTGAGCAGCAGAAGGATAAGCCATCACGAAACCTGGAATATCTTTATCCTCTTAGGTTTCAACCTCTCTTTCTCATGAAACTGTAGGGTAACATTTTCATACTCTGCCTCGTGTATATGAAATCATGTAGAGGGTCTGCTATTTCCAACTATACGAAATCATAACAGAGTTGCAATACACATGTGTGTGTAACACTTAAGCTGGGGATGTTGTTATTGTAAGTTCACTCTGATATGTTCTGTTTTGTTGATGGATTTTAAATTACTGCTGATTAAAATATTGGAGTGTTAAATAAAAAGTGAAACAAAACTATAATGGTGCTCTTTGATTAATTTCATAATGTTAATAGAGCAAACAAGTGAGGCGGTGCAAACGAAAGGGCCACGTGTCAGGGAGGCTGTGCCAGCAAATACAAATTCACACCTCTTGCCATGTGAGTGGGCTTGCAAATAGCATTCCGGTTGCTATTTAAGCAGAGTGTTTTGCAAATAAACGTCCTTTGTTAAAAAGGTATTACGCTGGCTGCACCTTGATTTATTTAATAGTGTGTAGCCTTAACTTTGTGGTGCTATTATGGAAATAATTTTCTTTATTTCCATGAAAAAAACAACTTTGTTGCACTTGGAAGGTAAATACCGAGGGACCTGCTCAATAAATAAAACTAAATTGTTGCGTAAAACGTATGTGTTCTTTTTAGGATGGCTTTGTGATCTTGTCCTGTGCACTGTTATGTCTAAGAATATTTTTGTGTGCTCTCTATGACCGCTTTTCATTAAGAGGTGTTGATGTCACATTCCCGTGGAAAGTATCAAAAAGTAGAAATGAGGAGTAAGAATTAGTGGGTAGAACCTTCTCCTGAAGGCGTATTAAAGCAGAACTGTTAGTTTGTGATAACGAACCCTAGAGCCTGTGGAAAGAAGTGAGAAAAAAGACTTGTATTTGTCAATGACTGCATTGAGCTTTGCTGTACAGACCATTCCAGTATTTTGTTCAGTACTTACCAGTCTGAAGCTCTGAAACTATGGGTCTGTCTAAACTGCTGGCATTTGTAGTGAGGGGGAGGAATGGGAGGTTGAGAAGAGATTCTCTCTCTCCAGAAGTTGGATTGAGTAAATCTGCGTAGTATAACCAGGTGTCCTCACCAGTTTCTTCTTTTTGGCTGATAGTCACTGTGGTCCCATGTGGGAGGTCATGGGCTGCTGCTAGACAAGAAGTGGGTGTGAGTAAAATTTTTTAGATGGTAAGTGAGAGGAGGTTCTGTAATGAGAAGCTGAATGCGGAAGGATCGAGGCGCCCTTGCAATGCATTCACATCAGCCAGGATCCCAAAGCAGAGGAGTTGCTTTGTTCTGTGCTGGGCAGAATGTCTCCAAGTTTCTGCATCATTTTAAAATATAAACCATCCTGATAATGACATCTCAACATTATTAATATATGGCTTTTAACGTTCAAGCCCGAGTTAGAGGGGATGGGAATGCAATTTTCATTTTTTTTTTTCAATCTAGAGGTGTGAATTTTTGGCTGTCTAGCTATTTGGAATTCAAAGAGGTATTCAGGTCTGCAAATCCATTTAAAAACTGGAGGAAAGTGGTCTTTAGAACACAAGAAATGCTTTAGGGAAACAGTCTTTTCCAGTCTGGATGATGTTGGACTTCCATAGATTCTCTATGGCAGGCTGCTCCCAGTCCGGGTATTGATTTCAGTTAACATTGAGGTAGCCCGAGGGGCGGTCAGTTGTTTGTGTTAATGGTACAGCTGGGTGCAGCCTAAATTGCTTCAAGCCTTTGGCCTAGCAAGGAAAATTCTAACAAAGCAAAAAAACCCCTTGTCACTAGATTTATTCATCGTGCAACAGGAGGATGTTTAGTTATTTTTCACTGAGAAGTAGTAATGGTCTGATCATAGTAAGAGCTTTTTAATTGTGTGCGTCCGTGTGTAATCTTTCTTTTCTTAATGTCCAGGCTGAGACGCTAGTCCTAGCTCAACTACTTTACTTTTCGGGAGAGGGCTTTATTACAAATGGAAAAGTAGGAAAAGGATCACCTTGCAGAAACTGCAGTGACTGGAATGAGATTCTGATCTTGGAATGACTTGACCCTGTGAGATACAGTCGCTTGGTGTGTGCACCATTTCAGTCACTGAGCTTATTTTCTAGGCTTTTTGAATTCTCTGTTTTACCACGTGTTCCAGGGACTGCAGCAGACAAATGATCTCACAGAAGTGGTGATTAAATGACACCTGACAGTTTTTCAGAGTTCTTAATACCTTTGAGCAGTTATTCCATTGCAGAGAGGGTAAATCTGAAGATGCATCCTGGATCATGGCTAGCTTTTTTCCCCAATCTTACTCCTGTAGCCATTTGATGGTAGATGGACATTTTTAACCAATGGCTTTTGTATTCTGCAAACTGAAACTCTATTTTACTACTTTCTCACCGTAAAAAGAGGAAAGTTGCAAAATTCTTCATTGGTACGGTATGGCAATAGGATATTACTTTTTTTTTTTTTTTTTTTTTTTTAAATCAAGTTAGAATATCTAGATCCACTGAGTGCTGATCATATTCAGCATATCTAGTGGAAACCTGAGGAACGCATAGGATAATTCAGGTTGAAAGGATCCTAAGGAAGGTCTGTAGTCCAGTCTCCTGCTCAGGGCTTTCTTCAGTCCAGTCTTGAAAACATCCAAGGAAGGAGAATGCACAAAATCTGGAAATGGTTATTTTTTCAGAAGTTGAAATTCAAAACTGAGCCTGAAAACTTTGGAAAAGTGGGAGTTCTAGAGAATGGCCCCATCTTCTTAGAAATCAGGCCAAGAGTAAGTGATGCTAAAATGATTCCACTGAGGATGTGAAGTATCACTTGCAAATTGCCTTGTTTTAGGATGTTCCAGAAAAGATACCATAGAAAGAAAAGATACCATTTTCTTATATACATAGTTTTCTGAATTAAAAGATTGATAACTGTTCCTAAGCTTGCAATCCCTTATCAGAGTGCACCTAGAAACATAGTAACTCTTTGAGAAATACAGAAGAGTATGCCAGGTATCTGGCCCTGCAACTACAACTATCTGTTGCAGAAATCAGAAGTGCAGGTAAGATTTTGTGACAAGAAGGGTCTCTGGTCATTATGGAAAGAGTCTGAAAGATAATGCTTTGCTGTTTGGTGTGTGTTTGGTGTGTTTTTTTTTTTTTTTTTTTTTTTTTTTTTGTTACAGAGCTGAGGGCTTCAGTCTTCAGACCACTATGTTTTCCTTGTGTTTTCCTTGTCTCTTCCTTAAATATGCTGAGTTTATATCCTGTATGCATTGGACTTTAGAGGTACAGGCTCAGTATGCGTTTCTCCCTTTTATCCTCATCTAGATTAAGACCACCAATCTCTGGTGCACCTCTCTTCAAGAGTGTTGAAGGAAGAGAGCTAGTGTTGGATCTATTTAAGTGTTGTCTGCCCGGATTCCTGCACTGTGCTCTGTAACTGAGGCCATTTCAATAGGTTCTGTTAGTAGAAAGCTCATGTGCCTCTTGGCCCTGGACTTGCTGGATAGTTGCCCACAAATCTGTAGAAGTAAATATAAGATCAGAGTATTCCTATGAATCATCCACTCCTCTAGTCCAAATCAGATTAAAAAAACCCAACAAAAAACAAACGAAAAACTCAACCCAAAAAACAAATTAAAATTGTCCATGAACTGAACTCCTGCATTTCAGTGAAGTCTAACTGCGCTTCTTGAACTGCGCAGCCAAGAGCAAGGGAGCCGTAACCAAATCTCAGCCCTGTAGCCACAGGCCCGATGTTCACTGAACACATTTGTGAACATCAGGAGCCTTTCACAAACTTTCTGGGGTCTGTCGCTGGCTTCTTTGGCCAGGAGTTTGGGATCCGAATGGTCCTGTTGGGTGTGAGCCCCCAGCGCTCCCCGGGTCCCAGCTTTGGGGCGGTAGCGTGGCTCTGAAGGCTCCACGTGCCACCCTGATGGAAGGGTGGGTGGGTTTCTCCAGGTGTCCCCTGCGTCCGGCCTGGGGAATCTGCTGAAGAAGCTGTAGCTCTAGTTTATCTTTGTGTCCTGGTATCTTCTTGTGTACAAGCCTACCAGTGAATTTCGCTGTTTTCCAACAATATTCCTGTGTAAGAAGTTGTCACGCCATGCAGCCACATGCAGTAGGACAACCTTGCTGGTAATGTATTTTCATGGTATAGAAGAGTACCGTTTTTCTTTCCAAGGAAGCACTTTATAATTTTTGGTATTAACAGCTATTGTCTTGCATATCCTAATAAATTCAGCTATTTGGTATAACTAATTTGTTAATGCTTCTGTGACCGTGTAATAGGATACACTGGGCGATGGGCACTCTTAAGGCACTCATGTTAAAAGATTGTTTAGAGAATCACCTTCTTCGCTTAATAGTATTTTAGTAAGGTCTTTCATTGAGTTCTGTGGCCATTAAAGTCTCAGTTCTGAATTTCTTCTCTTGCTTGTGTTGTCCCCATTTTTTTTTGTTTGTGTGTTTTTTTTTCTTTTTTAAATCTGATTTTCTTTGTCCCAGTGTTCTTTGCAGGTTTTGCTATTAACAAATAGAGGGGTAAGCATTTCTGTCAGTACATATCTGATTCAGAAATCTTTGTTCAATGATTTTCCTTGGACTTGACACTCCTAGTAATACTTCAGATGTCAACGTTAGGCGCAACACATTGTTTAGAAATTAATTCAGTTAATTTAAGTCATTTATGATTTTCCTAATATAGGGAAAAAATAAGGACTGTATCTGCTACCGAAGTTGTGAAAATTTGGCAGTGGCTGACTCTGTGATGCAAATGGCAAAGACAGATTTCTCCTGTTTGTAGTCTTTAACATGGTTCTTGAGAATTAGCACCCTTACTTCAACAGTTGTATTTTTAAATGTGTCTATGTGCGAGAAGGTGTGTATGAAACCGATCCATGTGGCAGAAGGAATTATAATGAACTAATAGATTTTACAGGAATCTGTGTTCTCTGGTGATAACTTACTGAGTCCTGAATCTGGTGTAGAGAAACGTGCTGTATGAAGGATGACATGAAGTGCTTTCACTGGCAGAGCAGCACTGCGCAGTGCATGTCTGTGTTGCCACGTTTTGTCGTTTGTATGTCTTTGCTCCAGCAGAAGGTAGCGATCGCAGCGGGCGCTACTGAGGAGCGGGGCTCGGAACTCCGCTGCCCTCTGCGTTCGAGCTGCCTGTTCATGTTGTGTGCTTGTTTCCGTATGGATAGTTTAGCACTTAGACTCTACAACCATTGGAGTAATATATCTGAATGAAAATTGATGGCAAACAGTCATTTAAGTTGTTAATTTGCTTGTTTTCAATACACGTGCTCCATTTTTTTCTTCCTTCCCCCCCTTCTTTTTTTTTTTTTTTTTTAATCTCCTACTACTTTAGACAGATTTCATGAGATACTGCTGCTCATTCCAAATTTGAACTCATCACTTTTGGCTTTGTACATTGTAATCACCTCCACAGCAACCACTGTGATGCCATAAACAGAGAGTTTGACTTCAGGTGAAGAATGTGGGCAGTAAAAGCAGAAAAACTCATAAAGGAAAATGTAGGAGGATGAGGAGGACAGGGAAAGTTATTATTCTGGCTGTCTGTGTAACCATTCCCCACCTCCTCCCCCCCACTTTTTTTTTTTTTTTTTTTTAATCTTTACTGATAACTGAAAGAAATTAAATTATTTTAAAATGTTACAGTGGAACTTCCATTTTAGACAGTATAATTGAAAAAATGTATAAGCAGTAGCGTTTTATTCTGCATAGGATTTCTTTTTCTCTCTTTCCATTCATTTTTAAAAAATCACTTTAGTAGATCCACCGTGGGAGGATAGTTTTGCTGCTGTACTTTTCCCAGGATGCAGCAAGAGAAATTGCATTTGCAGTTCACAGAGAATGAAATTAAACTTGCTCTGTCCTGACGATCCACTAGTCCTACACCCATCGCATTTCTGGGAGAGGCTCTCGCATGCTATAGGAGACAGTGCCCTGAATGTGCCTGCACCTGCTCTTGTGCACGAAGGAACAGGCATGGTTTTGGGCCCATGTAGCTCTCAAATTAGAATTAGGTACTGCGTGAAGTGCCTGTGTGTGTGTCTGCCTCCTCTCCGAGGTGTCACTCTTGGACGGGGACTTCAAACATGTCACTTTGTTTGCTTATAGAGGTTGAGACTACTTGTCGTTCTGTAGTATAGTTATACATGCTCAGAAAGGTCATGGTTTTAGAGAGCATCAGGCCATTGAAGGATACCCATTTTCAACTTGTAGCGTCTCATGTTCAAAACATAGTTGGGTGCTAAACTGTAAAATCAGTGAAAAGTAATTGGCAAATGCAAATCACATTGTGGCAACTGAAAGAGCGGACTGTCATTTATTTGTTTAGTTAGGTGGCAGTGGGAAAGGGAACTTAAACCCCTCCTCCACTCCTTTTTCTTCATGAGCAATAAAATCTCGCTCTTTAACCCTTCAACGATCCATCCGATAGAGATTATATGCATAAACCTCTATTTCTAGGCTTTCATGCTGCTTTTACAGCTGGCCAGTTCTTCCGTTTGGGTTTTGGCTTCTCTAAAGCAACTTCAGGTAGGTAAATGCCCAAATGACCTCAGTGCTCATGTAGCACCTTAAGTACATGCCTAACAGACTGCACAGCAATACATACTTCATTTTCTTACAGAATAGGAATTGAGTGCATATATTGCCTACGGAGTGAAAATTCTCCTGTAAGAACAGAGAAAGCCCAAGGATCAGCAAGGATCTCCGTTTAATATAATGCTGATCCTGCGCTCCACAAAGCTTGTTAATGTGAGGAGACTTCCACAATATATGTATAAAAAGTTAGCACTTTCTGTTCGACAATTCCAGCAGTTGTCATTTACATTTCAAAGCCAGAGAGAGACTGAGAGCACTCCTGTCCGTGACTCCAGTAGTCCCCCTGCCTGGATGACTGTTGCTGTAAAACTGGCACAGTATGGGCAGCTTTCATCAATTGCATTTGTTCCATCTTCTCCGATGAGCCTTTAATCTCCTGCTTGCTGATCCCTGGTTGATAATCAGATTTGACAGAGATAGGAAGGCGGTAAATATCTTGATGTGAAAGTCTATAACAAAATAGAACTGTCGTTTCTCTTCTCACTGTTCTAGTGAGGTAAAATTTTATTTGTGAAGTGTGAATAACTTTGAAGCTTAAAGCTGCCTGGTTTCAGGCCATTTTCAGGTGTTTACAAGTAAGCTTTTTTTTTTTTTCTTTTTTTCTTTTTTTCTTTTTTTCTTTTTTTCTTTTTTTCTTTTTTTCTCCTCTGGAAAAGGCGAGAAAAAGGCTTATTTGTTGACTTGCTTCTGAATGTTTTGGAAAGCAATTTTATGTCAACTTGATTAATTATTCTGTTTTCCCAGAGGTTGATAACATGCTGATTTCAAGTAAGGCCTGAAATAACAGATATTTGATGTGTGCTTAATCATTTTGATTCCTGAATAAAGCCATTCCTATGTAGCTTTAATGCTGTTCCTGTTTTTGTGTTGATTCCCCCCACCGCCCTGTTTTGTATATGTATGTTACGTGCATAACCTGCATCTATTTTGCTTCTCATCAAAATGGAAAAATCCTTCTTTGCTTTTTAAGCCATCTTCTACATAATCTTAAAGCTCAAGTTTTGCCACAAATTGATATAGTAAGAATATTCAAATCATAGAAGGTTAGGGATGTACACAAAGTTAAGCATTTATGCACGTTAATTAACCTGTGTCTATGAAATAAAACTGTTTTCTCCAAACTGTAAGATGTTATCACTCCTTTTCCATTTTAATAAAGTTTTCTTTCTTGTTTGTTTTCATCTGGCTGTGTCTCCCATTTACTTTTTATATTCTTATTTATAATTCTGGCATTATCCCATTGTAGCCTGTCTGCCACAAATCTTTCTGTTACCTGTCTTGGGAGGAAACAAACTCCAAATACACAACCGTATTCTCTTGCTCTTCTTTTTATGATATGCTAATTTCCATATCTTTGCTGTTCCAAAAATTCTTTCCCTCTTTATTTAGTCCCCATAACCTCAGTTAAATCTGAGCTTCACTGTCAAAGGCAAGAATTTAAATGTGTTTTCCCCTCCTGCTTAACCTCTTGCCTTTCCTTTTTAGGATTTGGTGTTCCTGCTGCCTGCCTATTCGATTTTCCATCTGTCACACTACAGACTCTTCTATTAGATAAATATAAATTATCTGCTGCTAAGATATAGCCCTTAATTTGATTTTCTTAAAGGAATTTGTGGGGTTTTTCATGTGTGTGAAATTCTTCATTTTTTTTCATCACAATTGTAATGAGTCCAAATTGTCAGCCTAACTTACCTATATCATAGCACCCTAATTTTCATTTATGTTTTCTCTGCCTTCGGTTAATTTTATGCCAGTAACTCCAGGAAGATCAAACATAGTAAACTTTCTAGGTATAACTTTACAAATAGAACAGAAGAGTTCTTCTGAGTAAACCACACTCCTAACTATGCATATCAAAACCAAACTCAAATCACAACATGTACAGAGAAGTGCTAGTGGTGATTGTCCTCTTTGGAAGCTGCTTTTTTCACTGGTGTGGCTGTGGGAAAATGGCATTTTTTTTTTGCCGTGTCAATGTTTCTGACTGTTTCATCCACCTGCCTTTTGGGTTCTCACTGGATATGCCATTACAGAACCTAGAGAAAGATATTGAAAAGTTGCGTGCAGTAAATGAGCATTACAATTTCCTTATTAATGCTCCTTTTCCCTTTGGCAAGCTTTTCAACTTCAGAGAGCGTATTTCTTCTCTTGCACTTAGAATTAATTTTGCATGCCTTGACAGCCAAGTTATTTGACGTAGGAGTAAAACACTGCATCTGGCACTCACTGAAGTGGGCTGGCCCTACCATCATATGGCAGTGTCCAGCTGACCATGAGCCAGAAGAGAACCTTCTGGTAGGAGAGAATTGCAATGTCTATGGAGAAATACGAAGCTGACATGGAGTTCAGCAAATGGGAACGAGTTGCAAATAATTCAGCACTCAGGCAAAAGTGGTAACCATCGTTGTTTGTGCCAGCATGTGCGATGGCCTTTAATTGGCTTAGAATTAGGAAGTTTGCAACTTTAGGTGAAAGATGGTAAAGATTGTGTCAACTGAAAGGGAATTGCCTGTGATTTTTTGAGAAATTATTACTGGAAACAGTACCATTCCTATCAAAACACGAATTCTATATAATATATGATTTCTTTATATTTAACATATGTTATATCAATGTATAAATTATATATTGATATATAAGAATAGAGTGCCTGTTGTGGAAAAGAATATGCAAAACTCCATATGAGAGGACACTGCTTTGCTTGACTCAACCAGTTATAAACGGTTTCATGGCAGTGAGTGAGGAGCTGTATTTAATGACTTGAACATATAGGGGCGTATAGGCAATGGCTGCACAGTGGCTGTTTGCATTTGAGAAATGGGAACAGATATCCCAAGGAATTTACTAGGGCAAGTTAGTAGGTTTTTGAGTGTGGCGAAAGATGCATATACTGGGGAAAGCTAACATCTGGCCAAATCTGCATGCATAGAGCTTGAACATTGTTGGCACTTTGCAAAATTGCTCATCAATAGCTTCTTGAGTAAACAATTTAATTTTGCAAGTGTAGAATATTTTTGACTGATGAAATATGAACTATTATAACAGTGATAAGGAGAGCAATAGCAAAGAGTATGATTAAGAAGGAGACAAAACAGTAGGACAGCAAAGCCTCACACAGGTGGTTTTATTTCCAGATAAAGGGCATTCTACACCTGAGCTTGCACAAAGGTGATTATAGCAGATGTAAAGAGAAGATGTGGAGAAGATGAAGTATTTAACTGGTTAAAGAAAGCAAAGAGGAGTATAATATAGGGTGGTCAGCAATAATGGTCATTCCAGTTCAACAGCTGGAAGGGGTATTTGACAAGTGTCCTAATTACAAATGGAATAAAACAGTAGAGAGATGCTGGTTTAATTTCCACTTAATTGAAGCCAGGAAGCAAGTGAGAACCCTAAGCTGAAAGTCTTCTGGTATCTGTGCTCTGCCTATGGAAACTTACAGTTCTCTGTGTGGAAATACAATGATTTGTGAGATATGTAATTCATACAGTGAAACTGTTGCAGGTTTGTATGTCAGTGGAATTTATCTGATTTGTATTTATCTGGAGGAAGACAGTGAAGGCAGCTTTTGCACATTAAAGATCAAATCGCTAGATGAGCTATTAGAATAACTGGATAGGCTACTTGTTTTAGTAATGTCTATAGAGGACAGAAAATCTTAGAAGACCTGCATCTTTCAATAAACCACTTAACACAGAGCTTGTTGTGAATGAACAGTGACTCCTAGTTCTCATCGAAGATCAGGGATATAGCAACTGATCAGTCCAGGCTCAAAGGGTTGGGTTTTTGTTCCTTTTTTTTTTTCTTTTTCCCCCTTTTTTGTTTTTTTTTTTTTTTGTTTTTCTTTTCCCCTTTTCCCCATGAGCCCAGAAAACCAATTCAGTGCACAGATAGTTGGGCTGCACCTAGAATTTTTTGTTATCTATCAGAAAATATGACTAAATAAGAATGTCTTTGGAGTTAGCCTGGTGTTTGGGATGTTTCAGAGGAAATCTAACCAGGCACTGGGGGAACTCTTAGATGTAGATATTGTTGCTGGTAATTTTCTTGTTGCAAGGAAAGGAAAAGTCAGGAAAGAGGCAGTAGAATACTCTGATATTGGATGGTAGCAGCTCTCTGGGGCATGCCATATAGTGCTTGTGTCTAAACCAAAGGGTGAAAGGGAAGGTAGCATGGCCACGCATGGAAGTAATTAATTCCAATCTTTTATGCCTGGTTCCTTTTCCTGGTTCCCAGTCCAAACGTCCTTCTCCAGGCAGTCCCAGGCTCCTTAAGACTCTCAGTTGCCCTCTGTATTTTCTTAGCCATCTCTCTGTCTTCTGAGCCATTCACATCCAGTAATCTTTTCTGGATTTATGGGCAAAAAATATGTTTCCCTAGCCTAATTTCCCCAAAGTTTTATCCATGTTTCCCCAAAAATTCCATCAGGGACACACATTGAACAACAAAAAATGTCATTGCAATTAAAGTTTGGCAAAGTTCTAAGCAACTGAAAATGGGGGTTTCCTGATAGGAAATGATGGCAGCGTTAATGTGCAGTGCTATCAGTTCTCCCTGTAATTACAACTTTTCACATATATATTGATGAAAAAAAAAATCAAAAGCTTGAAGGTAGAAATTATGCTTAGCATTCACACCTCAGAGTAATTGGAGGCATTTGAAAAAAAAGGGACTTATGAAGATAGATGGAAAATGCACTTCTGTCTGACACTGTTTCTGTCTGACACTGTTGTCTAATATTCTTAGATGTAGCAGTCAAGGATACTATGACTAAAGGAACAAATGCTTTATTTTTTCTCTTTAATCTATTATGTGTTTGGTAGTGCTTTGTGGGATTTGTGCAGATCTTGTGCAGTACTAGTTTTTAAAAATTAAATTACCACATTGTGTAATTTGAGAAATGAATGAAGATACAACACATGAACATGCATTGAATTTCCTTTTTGACCCAAAGTAAATTTAATTGCAGAGAAATTCACCAGTGAATTGAAGAAGCCATATTTTATGGTTTTATTTGGACCTCTGTTTTTAACTGAATGAACTAAATTTTCTTAAGACTTTCTTTAAAAACAGAATTTTCTCTATATAACTTTTTATTTTAATGTATAAGGTATTTCAATTCCATACACAATTGGATTTGGAAAAAAAAAAAAACCCAAACATTTATTACATTTGCCTTTTTTATTTCAAACTAATCCAGCCTGGAAATAGAATAACTGTCTTATAATTCCTATTTTCAGTGGAAAATTTGTATCCAGAACAACTCTTCCACTTCAGGCAGTCTTGTTCTTCTCCCAGACTGAGATAGCTTTACACCTGGATTAGTTTTTGTGCATGCCCTCTATTTTTCCTGATGTCATTCACCATTTCAATGCTGGTACACAGCCAGTTTTGCCTCTTTGCTATTATAATTCATGTGAAGTTAATGCAGCTGGTATCACACAATTTTTAAATCACTGTGCTTCGTTACTTCTCTGTTACCCAGGCTTACATCTACAGTAGTCCGGGGGTCCTAGACTCTCTCCAGAGTGAGAAAATATGTCCCTGCAGTGTGCTTGCTGAAATGCAAAATTCCTGGCGTAACTGGAAGCATACATGGAGAAATGCAGAAAAGGACCAGGGCTGCTTCAAAACAAACCAACCAGCAAGGGAGCAAGCAAAGAAAGTGTCTTGGGAGGACTGCAGGAATACAGGCTGCCTCAGTGCCAGTGCTGTTTGATGAAGTGCAGGGCTAAAAGCAGGCTGGTGTGCTGAATGTGCCATGCTCCCACATCGCCCTGAAACATCCGTGTCTCGGAGGCAGCGAGTCCATCGTGTTCTAAAGGCAGATTTGATTTAGGTCAAGCATCTTCTCTTCCCATTGCCTGGTGCTAGATGCGCTGCTGGAAAGAGCTCAAACATGCCAGTTACGCGTAGTCTCTGGCACGTTTGTAGGGCATTCCCATGAAGGTGGTGGGGTGAGTGGGCAGACTTAGTCCCCAGACATGGAAGAGAGCAAAGTTAGGATTTTTTCCTTGTTATTTTGTTTCCTGCACTTGCATTAAAAAGTGGAGAGAAGTTTTTCAGGGATGACTGGAAGAATAGCCTGGGCTGTGGTAATTTACAAAGTTTGGAGCAGGTGAGAACAAAACAGAAAACAGGCACAAAGCTGAGCTTGGCCAGCACTGTGACCACCCTGGTGTCAGAGATCTTTCACAAAAGCTGAGTGGAGAATAGCAGAAATTGGTGCTGAAGACACTCTTTGGAAGTAAGGTGTCCTGTTTTTCTGCTGGTCTGGCAGGATGAAGCGGTTCATACCACGGTCAGATGTGTGCCACAGAGGGAATGGTTGAGAAGAAAATGCAGGACTGGCATTCAGCAGTTCAACTCACTTGGGCTGCTTCAGGTGTACAACGTTAGGTGACAAACCACTCTCCTGTAGCAGCAAACAGGGCAACAGCACTAGGCAGTTTATGCTATGTTTTCCTTCTTCCAATGCCGTATCACCTTTTTTTTCATCCTTTGCAATTTAAGCCTCTTGCAGGCATGCCTCAGGGCAACGTGCTGATAGTCTGTGGAGTTGTACATTGTATTACTGGCTCTGTTACCCACTCTTCCGATGTCAGTTACTGTACAAGATGCTGTGTACGAAAACGTTTTATGATTGCCCAAGTGCTAGTAAGGTGAGATAGGAATGTCATCCCAATACTAGAATGGAGGAAAAATATGTGCACGATTTATTGATGTTGGTATGGAGACTTGTACTGAGGCAATAGTTTTGTGTAGAGTGTCTTTTAAAGAGTTCAGAATAGCATAGCCATTATGGAGAAGTCTTAAATAGCTACTGAGGATCTGAGACATCTCTGTAAGGAGTGAAAGAGGACAGAGTTTTGATCTCTAGAGTAAATACCAGCAGAAGGCCAAGAAAGCAGTTTAGCTGAGAGAATGACCTGGAAAAGGCAAGGCTGTGGAGGAAGGGCAGCTGGACAAACACAGAAATAAACAACTCTTCAGGAGCGTGTACTGTTGATAATGAGCATCCCTAGAAAACCAAGCACTGTGCACGACGATGAGGACAGGAGGCCAATTAGAGACCAGTGAACTATCGCATCTGTCCTGCAGCATTTTACCACCTGGGAAAGGGAGAATTTACCTTCATGATTGATAACCTATTGACACTAACATATGAGCAGTCAGAACTTCAGGCATGTTCTGCTAGAGCTCTGTTGCAGTTTTATGTTTTGTTGTTTAGATTCAATTCAAAAACATTTTTTATTGTGAAAAATGTGTTAAAACCATCTCTCTGAAATGCAGCTTCCTCCTAATAACATCAATTCCTAATCACTCATTTTTGCAGAGACAGAGCATTCATTTTCTTTCTTACAGTAAGGAATCATTTTTCCTGCCTTCTACCCTCTAGATTCCAACTGGGAGCACATGATGCAGCTCTGACCCAGATTCACCTACCATCTGGACTACCTTTTAGAAACGCCCTTTTTCCTTGTTTGTAGCATCCATAAAAGCTCTTTAGCTTTGCCCCCCCAATCCATTAAAGAGGATCTCTGATATAACTGCACAGATGATGAGCAAAACACAGCAGACATGTATGACAGGCACAGCTACTGCTCACAAGCATCCAGCCTTGTCACCTCCAGGTTACTTTCAGTCTTACATGAGACAAAACTAGCTCCATCCTGGCCAAAACCAAGATAACTAGTTACTTCGGTCTTACAAGTAACTAGTTCTCTTTCCTTGAAGTAAGCGGAGCTGAGTTTCCAAAGAGCTTGGCCTAAGTGACCTCACTGCACTCTTCTGCCATGTTAATACATGGCATTTAACCAGGCTCTGAAGTGCCCTGGGGAAGACCGAGACCTCATTTCTCTTGTTGGCTGCAGAAGTTCATGGAGCAGACTGATGAATGCTGTTAGTGTTCAAGCAAAACTGGAAAGCTCAGCCAGGTGGCTGTTGCCTCCATGAGATCAGCTATATGAATTGATGTATCAGAACAAACTAGTTAGCTGCGTAGCAATGGGAAGCAAAGTGGTGAATTTCCAGGTGGCAATGACCAAGCTTAGCACAAGGTTAAGAAACAGCGCTCATGTTGATGGAGTAGCACTGAAAATCATTTCAAATGAAGACATTTTCCTCAGGAGGTTTTGTTATGTTACCATGGACGGTGACAGCTTTAGAATGTTAATTTGACCAGCGAAACCTTTCTAGCTGATCAATCCTCAAAGTATTGATGACTGATGAAGTTGGTCTAGGAAGATTTTTGAGAAATATGCTTTTTGATTTTTACCTCTCATGGAGTTCCTTCTCATTCTCATAATTATTTACTACTTTATAAAACACAATGCAACTGCATAACAGTAAAGAACAGAAACTTAATTTACTGCCTTAACGATGGTCAACATTGGGAGGTACATTGGAATGTTACTGCTTTGTAGAAAAATGGAATTATTAGTCAAGTATCATGCTAAAGTCTTCAGTTTCATCCCAAGTCTCAAAATTTCATTTGAGCACTACAATGCTGAGTGGAAAAGCCTTTCATTTGGTATAGGCTGTTTTGAAAGTTGGTGTATAGTTATCTGCTGATTTTGAAGAAATCTATGTGGTAAGAAAAAGCTAAGTCTTTCACACTTATCTGATGTATAACCCATGTCAATGAATGTCTTGACACAAATTACTTCTCTTATGCTCCTTTTCTATTTTTGCTATGCACCTGAGATACATATGTATGTATGTAAGTTTTAAAGTAAAATTATCCTTCTAAATTTTAAATGAACATGTGGTAACTGTCTGTTTTGCTTTTTAGAAAAACTACTGTGTAGTTTTACTGTCACAAATTGTCAGAAAATTAACACCTTTGAGTAAAAATTAAATAAAATTCAGAGGAAAATAACTTGAAATTTTAACCTTGCATATTTCTGCATTACAGCTGACTTTGCTAGTTATAATCCTTTAGTTAATGAACAGAAGTGATCTATGTGTCTGATGAAGACCAACATGGATGGAATTTTGAATTCAAGAACAAATATTTTCCTTAATGCAAGAATTGTTTGGGTTTTTCTTGTTGGGTTGGTTTGTTTTCAAAAGTTCAAAATAAAAAATTAATGAAGGTAATGATCTCCTTGTCACAAAACTTGAAAATATAAAAAAGCTAAGTGCAGTAAACTCTTTCAAATTGTTTGACCTACTTAGGAAACTAAGAACTACAACCTTTTGGAGTTAATTCTTATCAGTATTTGGTATCTACCGAGGAGTATGCTAATTATTACCGATAAATGTGAAACATTTATGAACTAGAATGAGGTTATTGAATATAAACCAAAGAATTGTAGGTTCAGTTCACTGTCAATTGAAATGTGACTTGAACCTTAAAGTACATCTCTCACCATTAGCAATTGCCAGGGCTTTTCAGGATCATGATGTAGAAATCACTGTTGTTTGCTTTCGTATTGTAAATGGCATGATTTGCACGTTCATGACACAGTCTAACTGAGAGGAAAATAAAGTTAATACCTGAGACGATGGGAAATGAAATAATGCTGTGATTTGCGCCAGATGGGTGCCTGAAGTAATTACAATGTCAGTGCTTCCTAAGTAGGGTAACGATACGGACCTAATTCTGGTCAGTCTGGAGAAATCTGTTTTGATGAACTTTGTTTCAACTCTATTTAGCTCAGACATATGTTGAAAGATAACCTAACGGCATGTTACTGCAATCTGTTTGTATTTCCCCAAGCTACTGAATACACTACTGCCAGAACTGTACCAATGATGGTCTGTACAAGTACTGAGACAAAAAGGCTAAAGCCTGTTGTTTTTCTCTGAAGCCTGAAGCTTTAGGCTTTCTATGAAGCCTAAAGAAATAACCTCTGTCACCTTGGTATTGCTGTTTGTTGTGAGCAGAACAGTCTTGGCTCAGGTATCTTTATTGAATTTAATTTTTTACCAATTAACAGAAAGTTCTGATCATGGATTTGGGTATTGAAGGGGAAGAAAAAAGAAAGAACACAAAAAATGAAACAAGTCAACTCTTTTCCTTCTCCTTCCCCAGGCTCAGCTTAACCCAAACACCTATCCTAACCCCTTCCTAGTCTTGGCTTCCGAATTTTGACTGCAGGTTAGGCTCAGTGTGCCCCAGCTCCTTTGGTGAGGTAAGGAGGAATGCGGGAGATGGGTTCCTGTGCCATAACGGTATATTTGTGCTCTTCTTTGCTTTAGTGTTTTATCTGCCGTTCTCTTTCTTAATGTCCCCGCTGTAGAGTGGCATCCACAGGCCAAAGTCCCCTTGGGGGTGTCCCTGCCTTGGCACGGGTCCCCAGCGTGGGTGCCTGTGGCTGCTCTCTTGGGTGTCCCTGCTCCAGCGGGGTCACCCGCGCCGCAGTCCCCTAGGGCCCCCCTTTGCCGTGAGGCACCTCCTGCCCAGAGCATGTATCCCGCCACCTCTCCAGCACCGTGTCTCCCACTCCTCGCAGCTGCCACTGGCTCTCTTTAGCCCGTGGGAGCTGGGGTGCGGCAGGCTCCCCGGCGGGCTGAGGTTTTGGGGGGCGATGGGCTCTTTATGCTGGTTTCAGAGGCGGCTGGAACCGTCTGTGACCGGCTTAGGGCTGCCTCCCGCACAGGGCACTGCTGCATCCCCTGCTACAGAAACCTGCCCTTGGTGCCCAGTGTGCAGCTATAGTGCAGATTTTCCCAATGTTGTTCTGAAGTCTTCCTCTAGGAAAACCAGTGCACAGATGGACTTGAACCTGCAGTACTGAATTTTCTAAGGTTTTGGAGGAAAAGGTTAACTTCAAGGAAGGGCTGTTTGATGAACAGCAGATAAAGAAACAACAGTTTGTAAAGAATCCTTTCTTAAATCTTAGTTGTGTGGCAGTCCTTGTATTTCATTGACATTGGAGTCGTCTTTCACCTTAAATAACGAGAATCAGCTGTATTTTCTCATGGACTCCGTCAAGGTAGGTTCTGAGAGGTAAGCAGTGTGCTCATTTACCTTAAGCTGCAGCACGCTTCATGCCCTTATACTTCCTTTGCTGAATTCTAGTATATTATTTGCTGTATTGCTAAAAGAGTCATTTAGCTCACTGGGACAAAATCATTTTTCAGCGGGCAGAGGCAACAGAAAGCCCAAGCGCCTGGGAGCGGGCGCTGGCTTGCCTGTGTGCTCGCAGCCCCGCAGCTGACGGTCACCTCCCAGGCTCCAGTCTGGGATTTCAGCAAGGGTATGTAGCCAGTGCGCTGACTCTGGATGCACAGCTCTTCCTTTGTTTCCCACCTAAATCTTGGCAGATGTTGTATCACAGCCATGTCACCTCCTGAAGAGCGCAGGACTGAACGAGCTGATGCTCGCCATTTTAATATTTCTTTGTGGGCTCAGTAGTGTCGGTTCAGGTTGCTGTTTGAAGGCTCGGAAGTGGAATGCCCTCTTGGCTAACGCTTCACGCAGGTTTAAAAAGCTTTTTGAGTTTGTTTTCTAAGCTGTCATATACTAAAACTTATCTTCACTTTAAAGCAGAAAACTGGGATTTGCTGGGTTTTGAATGTCTATTTGGATCCCACATACTGAGTCGAATGCTTCTAGACTGCAGGTCTTCTGACCAGCATATCCTATTCATCTGAACCGAACAGTCTATTATATAGATTGTCCAAGGCCTATTTTATTCAGAATGAGCTATCACTCTGGCTTTACATCAACTGAAGAAAATCCCTTTTTGCAAAGCTGACTGATAGTCAGTAGACCAAATTGTGTAAAAAGACTTTAGTATTTCAATTTAAAATTATATTGAGGATGGAGGAGAAAAGGAGAAACTTTTTTGTGCTGAAAGTTATGATTAGGACAAAAATAATTCTAGCACAATGCTCTCCCTTTGGAAAATGGGGTTTCATTAAAATCAGCCTTCAGCTCGGTCTATCAGAGCTGTCAGTCACAAGAAGAGGCCATTAGGCATGAAACTCTATGGAAAGACTGTAGGTGCACAGGATGTCTGTTCATATTTTCCATGCAATAACTAGCACCACACTTTTTGATTTGAGAAGTATCAGAATATTTTATTTAGTTGGAAATGCTGAAGCAATAGATTCCTGAGTTAAGATTCTTGGGCGGGGGGAGAGATGCTACTTTATTCTGTGTTCTGCAAAGAGCTTAGATATTATATTTTTTCTGCCTTGTAACTCATCTGTAGTGTTATTGAGTTTGGTTTCAGATGTGATGTTTATGTGGGACACTGGACATCGCTTAATATTTGTGTGTTTTGGAGAATCTGTGACTTGGCACGACATTTGCTCTGATGAGGTTAGGAGGTTAGTGGTATGTTTTTACCCCAAGAGTTTCTCAGCAACCAAACAGTATGGTCATCTTCATGAAAATAAATGTAAATAACTACCAAAACACTTGTATCTGTTATTGAAGAATATACATCCCAGGGTGACATTTTAAAAAGAGAAAATTCTTTCATATTAATAATACTTTCTACATTAATTGAAGAACTTTCTAGCACTGAACTGAAGATGCCAGAAATCTAAGTGATAGAATTAATGTATGATAATTCTTTTTCCATGTTTTACTACTTCTTCTAAATTGCTGGTTGTTATGATCATCTTTTTCTGAATGAAATGTTACTGAAATCCTAATTCCTATATGGAGGGAGAAAAAATGCAAGCTCAGAATGCTTTTGTTGTCTGTGATGGATGCTTGACATCCAACATTTTTGATATATATGAATGGATGGCAATTGCCACTTATCCATCCCATTTTACGTGACGTACTATCAAACTTGTTCTGGCTGCATGTAGCGTAATTTCCACAGAACGTGATGATACCTTTTGAATTTAGCTTTGAGGGCTTTTCTATCAGTTGCATTTTCTGATGTATTTTATTACACATACTCAGGCCATTAAGAAGCTAAGGCTCTCAAATTTAGCTGTATGTGATCAGAGGAGACATAATACCCCTCTAAGGATGACCCTCAGCAAACAAAGGCTGTTTCTTCAAAAGAGTAACCTGATGAGTATGTATACTCTGGTTACAAGAAAGAAGCCATCCAGTATGGAGGAGTTTGTTTTGTTGTGGGTGGGTGGGTTGGCTGGTTGTTTTTTTCCAGATATTGTTATATGCTGCATCACACACACAATATATCATAGGCTACTTGGTCTTCTACTAAGACAGATTATTCCTTCAAAGACATTTCCCAACTTCGTTTCCTCACTTTTTCTTGCTTTTATTTCCATCAGTATTCTGTCAGCCTCCTGTTCTCTAACGTCTACAAACTCATCCTAAGATGAAAACTTTTTTTTGGACTAACAGCCATAAAATACCTCTGCGTCTGCTGTTTTGCCTGGACTCCTTGGTTTTTGACATTTCTACACATGAAATTTGAGCATATGGTATGCTTTATCCAGTGCATTGAGTGCTATTGGAGTGAGTAAAATCAAATAGACTTAGTTCTATATACACCAGAATAAGCTTACACAGGCAATCAGTAATGGACAAAATAACTGAGAAAGGGAACATTTTCTTAAAAAAAAAAATAAAAAAATCCTCCATTTCATAGTCATTATCTTCAAGAGAAACTGCAAAAAACCTTTAAAATGAACATTGGTGCTAAAAGTAAAATCTCATTATATACTAAGTACAATGGAGGCATTGGTGTTATGGCAGATTATTGTATTTCTTGAGTAACAGCTCCTAACTCCCAGCTGTTCTCTAGGTGCTAAGTATTTATTCCTTATGCTTAGGAAATATTATGAGCTCTTGCCGCGCCAAAAGCTTTTTCTGTTCTATAGATGCCTAGCTCCCCTTTTCTTAAGTTTGTGTAATTGTTCTGGAACCAAGCTAATTATAATCACCAAGTGTTTTCAAATTTTTACTTAGCTTGGTGTTTGCTCTATTCTTTCAAGTCTGATAAAGGCTTTGAGTGTCAAAAACCTTTTGTTTCCTTCAATATCTCTTTATCTGCTGATGGAAGAAAAAGATACTATCTGTCTCTTCAAATGCTGCTTCAGCTGTTCCTAATACTCTTATTGCTTGTCCTTGACTCACCTGGTCAGTAGTTGGAGGTTGTAAAGGTTTTTGAAGGTTGTAAAGACAGAGGAGTGGGGAGAGATTAATTTCATCCACCCTTGATACACTTAAAAATTCAGCATGTGGGTCAAACTAGCCAACTTGGTCTGACATTTAAATGTGGCAGTTCTCTTTTTCTCTTTCTTTATTTATTTTTTTTTTTTTTTTTTTTAAATCAATAGTAACATTAAAATGAAGTTCAAAGACCTTTGATGCAACTTGGAGTATATTTTGTAATTATTGTGGCAGACAGATTTTTTTCAAATGCACTATCTCCAGTTTCTAAGCTTGAGTAAATGATCTAAAGCTCTGTTTTAATAGATTTCAAAGAGAGACCTGTTCAGTCCTCTCTGTGTATGATGTTTTTACCTGGAGCCTCAAGAAGACACTGGAGCAATTAAAATTTGGATAAATTACTTTTCAAAGGGAAAGAAAGGATAAGAATATACTAAATTATATTATATGTGTTAAGCTTTAGTAATGATTGCTGAACTTTCTGTACTGTATATTAACATCTGTTTGTGAGATGCTGTGCATTTAAACTGTGCATTATTCCAGAGAAAATGTCCGTGTTTCCCTGGTTGTGACTGGAATGTACTTTCTTACAGTAACAGAGCAAAAACCAAGGATGTGGTAGGTAAGTACCATCACAGAGGAGAGAAAGACAGGCAAACAATAAATCAAACTAAATATGATGTGCTTTTGGAAATGCTGTAGAGATTCAAGATATTTGAGTTATAAATTATTCAATTTCTAGGCTTGCTTTCCTAATAATGCAAGTTCATCCATAGAGTTGTAGTAAGGGGCAGTAGCAATTAGAAGTATTTTAAGCGAATAAGTAGCAGAAATTCTAAGAGTGCCATAAACCCATTAGACCTCGTCTAAACATTATATCAGAGCTGCATATAATTATGAAACTGAAATACCTTTAAGTTCATATGCTTTTTAAGTATGAAAATTAAATGTTTTGGACTTTGAACACATACCCTATCTGTGTACGCTCTGTGCAAATTGTACATAATATGGACCTGATAAATAATATAAGTTGGTCTACAAATTTAGTCCCAGACATCAATCTGTGTAATTTACAGATTGATGTCACACATTTTCTTCTATCCTTGGTAAGAAGTGGAAAAGATTTAACTGAAAAAAATGTGTATATGCTTTTAGCTGATAACCTTTTGGAAACTTATGAAATTTTAATCTGCCAGAGCTATTGTATTTGGAAGTTGACAGAATGCAAGATCTAAAATTATATTTCCTGTGACTCTACAATTTAATATAGGATTATTAACTCTGTGTTCAGCATATTTTTTTTGCTCTGATTTACAGTGATATATTATTTTTTACTTCCATATTTGTCTTGGAAAACTGTTGGTTTTTGGTTTATATCTGATTTGGGAGATGATATGAAAATCCTGTCACAAAAAGTGCTTGCTTATCTGCTTTTCTTATATGCCAGTGTAATAGGTGTTATAGTTTGCATTACTATTATTTTACAGAAATTCTTGGGGAGGGGGTTTAAATCTTATGGCCTCATATTCAGTCTTTCATTGAAATAAAAAGTAAATGGTTTAGATCATCCATTACTAGTCATAACATTTAGATGAAATGAACTAGAAAATAGTCATGCTTGAGATACAGTGTCCATCGGCAGAATAGCACGTGATTCTTTAAAGCTGTCCTCCCATTTATATTTCTTATTTATTCAACTCCTCCAGGAAGGTCATGCAGGATGAACTACTTTGAGTCAGTAAACCCTCTGGAAAGGGGTTAGTTCAGTGACAGTGCCTCTCTACTAACATAGCTGGATTTAAATCTATTAAAATTCCATGCCCTGCATAAAAGCATCTCATGGTAACTGGGCAGTTGGCCATCGATTTGTTTTGAAATTCAGTTAGTTCTCCAGTCACTAAGGATGCGCTCAAAGATCCACAGCTAAGATTTTGCTGTGTATTCCTCGGCAATTGGTTAGCAGAGGGAAGATAATCTAGTCCACTGGGACAACTTCAAGGCCCATGAAATATGGTCAAAGGCCAAGCCATTTTTTGGGCTGCACACATTATTGCTTTCATTACCTCTTTGTGAGCAAGGGTTTTGTTCATTACATTTGTAAATTTGTATTTTCTTCCTCCGTCCTGTAAAAATAACAATAATTGTAAATAGCTGTATAATGATAGGATGTTAATAAATGATTAGAGAAATAATTTTTTGATTGATTGCAGAAAATTAATCAAAGATGACTTCTTGGCACCAAGTCAAAGAAGTCAAATGATCTCTGTAGTCTTTTGACTGTGTGTGACTGAGCAGTGAAAAGTAACTAGATCTAAAGATCACTGGAGTCAAAAGAAAAATTCCCTTTGTTTAATGGGCTGTGGATGAGCGCTGAAGAGAGAAACCTGTCAGTAATACAGTATTTGCTCACTTCTCAAAGTGTTTTCCAAGTCAATTAGCTGGGCAACTTGTGCTGCCCCCAGTTCCAGTGTCGTGCGATGTTCTGTTGTTCTCTATTTTCTGTTTGCATTTTGTTAGCTTTTGTGGAAAGCACAAGAATGGAAACATTTAGATAAGCACTCAAATCCATTGTCACAGTTTAGATTAATTACACTTATATAATGTGGCCCTGAATTAATAACCAGGCTTTATTGGGGCCATTAAATCAGAGACTTTCTTATAAAACACTTGAAAGTTTTGAAAGTTTTTTTCAAATGACGTGCAGGCTGGATGACTAATTAAGGTTGCTAATATCCCTGTGGCAATCCTGTGGACCAGAGAAGAGGATAGAGATTTTCCTTTCATGTCCATGCACAGAGAAAATTGCATACATGCCAAAATTCTGCTGTAGGTAATTGAGGGCCAAATGTTTACACACACACGCACACGCACACACACAGAGTGTTGCCTCTCTGTGGCATGAGGGCCACTGCAAGTGTGTGACGTGAACATCTCACACTGCTTATTTTCTCTTGGCATAGCACTACTCTGATCTCACCACATCTCATGGTATCTCAAAGGGATAAAGAGGTTTCCCTGTTGCTTTTTTGTTTATCATAACTGATCGTTTCGTCTCTTCATTTTTCTCTTGGAACAGCGAATATTTTTCCCGATTTTATATACAAAGAGTTCAGAGTGCGTTCTCCTTCTGTATTTTATTCTGTCTCTCTCGTCTCAGACCTGTTTTACTGGCAGCCTGCTGCAGTATAGTGAGGCTGCGCTGTGGGTTCCCAGCCGATGCTGGCTGAAATCACTGGGAAGTTGGAGCTCTCCGAGGCTGTCACGTAGCTATTTGTGCTGCTGTGGCCTGTAGGGTTTTGCTTCTGGATGGGGTCCCTGTGTGTGTTGCTGCCCGTGGGCACACAGGCATCCCCTGCTACTCGGTCTTAGTGCGTGAGAGCTTACCCTAACAGAAGGTTTGGCAGTACCATCACTTGTCAGATTGCATGAATGTATTGATGCCATTTGGGCATGGCAGTTATTGGGGAAAAAGGAAACAATAATATCTTCTCAAATGTGGGGTTTTTTTCTTTGTTTGTTTTTTTAAATTAATAACACCTTAATAAACTTTATTTATTCATTAGCTTGAAAATAACCAAACAAATTTCAGTAACATGTAGTGAAGCAGATAGACAATAAAACCAAATCAATTTTTTGGGGGTAATACAAGGTGAGACCTTCACTCTTCGATTCAAACTTCAGGCCTTTTGAACAAGGCTGCACTTGCAGTCATGCTCAGGTGACCTGGCATTCTTTAATTTACCCAGGTGCTGCAGATTTCAGTGATCTTAAGAAAACATGATGAAAAATAGGTTTTAAGTAAATATTAAATATTGTAGAACTTGTGATGAAGTCAAAATTTTCATAATTCACAGGAGTTCCATTTTCCCTGAACGGACAGACTGATGTCAACTGTATCTTTATTATAAAGCGTTGGGGTTGTTTCTTGCAGGTTTTTTTTTGTTCTGTGGTTTGTTTTTTTTTTTGTTGTTGTTGTTGTTTGTTTAGTTGTTTTTTTAGCTTGAGTTAATTGGAAACAATAAAAAGGACTGGGGGTTCTTTAGGATTTATTTTTAGGCAGATAGATACAGTTAATCTTATTTTGTGCCCAATTTACCATTTTCCTTTTCTTTTAGCATTTTTGAAGCACATTGACAAACGGTCATATTCAAACCTGAAGTAAAGCTGGTAGTTGAACTGGGTTTAGCCAGAGTTTATTCTCCCAGTGAAGTCACTTGTGCCTTTTCTCTTCCTTACTGTCTTTTCTTTCAGCCCACTGGGCCCTGAGATGAATTGTTACTTCACTGGGTGACGGTCAGGGGCTAATCCATCACGTGAAGAGACTTGAGCTCTCTCTGTCATGAACATTGGTAGTTTCAAGCTGAGTGACACTTAAGACACAATTTCAACTTTCTTCAGTGCCAGAAAATGGTAGGTACATTTAATTGCACTGGTGATAAATAGGGACATACGGACCTAGAGGAGTACTACTACAACTTCTCTTGGGAGGTTTAGGCTTAGGAGATACAGCCTTAGACAGATTTTGTAGTATGAGAAAATACTAATAAAACCTTAATTAGGTGTGGAGTCTGCTGGTACTCCTGTAAACACACAAATGAAGCCATATTTCTGTTCCGTAGTGTAGCTGTGATGATAACATATGGCCTCTAAGCTTTTAAGATTTTTTTTCTGGAAACATTTGTGCATCATTAATACTTAGCCCTTCTGGTAGGGAATAAAACAGCATTTACGAGCATTCCCTCACACATTTCCTTTTCTCTCTGTCTCAGCATGTAAGCATGTTGTTGGTTGAGGTGGGATGAAAAGCGAGCCAGAGCTATTTAGAACACTTGTTTCAAATACTGGGCATCCACCCTATTATGCATTTTTCCTAATACAAAATGTCACATGCAATCTGAAGGTTTACGATATTCTGACACACAGTAAATGTATGAGTTTGCAAATTACCGAGACTTCTTCCAGTGCGGTGATCTTAATGTATTAATATGATTCTTTACTATTACAGTCTGCATTTTGGAATACTGCTGCATCAAAACACATGTGTATCGGTATCTAGAGGAAAAGATACATTGTAGGTTCATGTATGGAAAGTGCTACTATTGGAATGTGTGTAATTTTGTATCTTGCACTTGCAAGTAGTATGCTTTAGAAGAAATATATTTCCTTGGAAACTCTTTGCTTACACACCCAATTAAGGGGAAAAAAAAATACTATTTTCTGTATATTTTTTTTTCTTTAAACAAAGGCTTCTTTACTTCTTATTTCATGGCTGCAGAAGCTGTGGAAGAATTTACGTTTGTTCTCAGATACTCTTTTGTATTTGAGAGGCTCATTTGCTAGGCTTATCTTCACCCTGGGGAAGGGGGGAGGGGGGCAGGTGGGGATCCCAGGGGAGGCTGTTCAGGGCAATTACCTCCTGCACAGGTGCACTTGGGGTCCTGGCAGTCCCACCAATAGAGTAGCCAACAGTTCAGGTCAGTCTGCAACCTTTTACTCCGGGGAGTCTCCCAGTAGGTCTCTCTCTTCTCTCCAGGTATTAATTTTCTTGTTAAATTATATTAAAAATAAAACAAACATTTATTTTAGTAATTTGCTACTTCAGGTTTCTTGATGCAGCTGAAATTTTATGAAGGTGAGTGATCTGGATCCAAGGCACGTGGCAGAATTTGGTTGTGCGGTGTATTGTTTGGCAGAGTTGAAATTCTGTTGCAGCAGCTTTATTTTTTGTTTGTTTGTTTTGAAGTTGTAGGCTTTTAATTAAATAAGCAAAATGTGAATAAAGCCAGGCATTAATGCTGTTACCTATTTTGATATAGAATCCTATTTTATGTTCCCCATTAATTTTCAGGCTTTGAGTTGAAGGTTTTTCTGTTGACAATATCTAGGTGCATCTTAGATACTGACAGGAGTAAACTTGGAGATTTTGGAAGATGACAGTTGGGGTTTCTAGCATCTAGGAAGTTTTGGAAACAGTTTGGGAGTGTGAGAATAAGCCTATTAGCTGGATGTTTCTGCAGAAATGATTGGCAGTTAAAGCTAACAGCGCTGACGTTTATGTTGTTATCTTTAGGCGCTGGACTTTGTAAGATACTGAAAAGACTGAAGCAATTTATACCATGTTGCAGGCTGTCCCAATGCTCTGAAGACTGCGTTGCCCTGTGTTGCAGTGCTTTTACTTCCGAGCATGAGGGTTAGAAATCTAGCTCTGTTTTTCTAGGAAATATAAATAAATGAATAAAAAGGAAACAGAGCGGTGAGGGCTGGGTAGCAAAGTAAAATCCAGGTCTCAAGGAGTGACAAGAGAATGATTATGGGAATGACACCTACTTGTGTTTCTCTGGTTTCTCCAAATGAAGTGAAATTCGGAGGGTGGGTTTTGCAAAGAATTAATGATGTTTTATTCAACTTTGTGGGTGCTTTGTGTTTGGTGTTGTGTGGAGTTTTTTTGGTTTGGTTTTGTTTGTTCTTCCCCCCCTTGTGTCATCTGCACCTCTTCATTAAGTATTTAGGAAGATGATTTGAGGTTATGTGGCCCATCAGAAATGTCCCCTGGGGAGTACCCCGTAGGGGTGTATCCTGTAAGCTCCAGCCAGTATCCAGGCTAGCTGTTTGAACTGCTCCAAGTTTAACAACTTTTGTTTATTAGAAGAGAAAAATGAGGCAGCAGGAGGCCACATCTCCTCCCTCCCCATGGGTGTGTTCCTCTCTCTATCAGCAAGGAGGGAGTGGGGCGGAAGAATTGTACCTTACTTAAAAAATGAGGTGTTCAAGATTACCAGGCAGAAGCTCTACAAATTTCAGATTACTGTCAGGAGGCATGCTAATTGTCTTCTATTCTTGTATTGTAATGTTCTTACAGTAGCCTAAAATAACATAAACCATGGCTCCTGAAAGACTTTTAAATGTGTAGTAGTAATTGTTTGAACTCCAAAAAAAAAAAACAGGAGTAGAGTACTGCAAAAGCCTGCTTTTTATAGCACAGTTGGATACCAAGACTTTGCTCTTATAAGCTTGCTCTGGTCTTTCAATTTGTTCATGGAGTTTAGGTACTTGCACAGCTGTGAAATAATTTTGAGGTGTGTTTATTTAAAATCTTCTCTGAGGAGCAGCTTCCTGAGGTGGGAAACTTGTTTTCTGGAGAGGCCCGATGGGATACCAGTCATCCAGTGTTCCTTGAGCATCCTTCATCTCAACACAGTGCAGGTTATATAATACACTGAAGTCTGTTCAACAAAAAAAAAACCCCACAGCTTTGAATGGGAACAACATTTTGGCTACTTTACACAGCAGGGGCAGTTGGTTTAAGGATGCTGAAGTTCACAGTTTTTAACAGGACATCTGGGAGGCATTTTATCAAAGCCAGGCCACGTACATTAAGTGTTTGGGGAAGTATCAGTAAGTGTGTAGCCTGCTGTGGACCCTCTTAGAGAGTGCAACATGTTCTCTGCTCTGCGGCACTAAGTGGAGATGTCCTTGTGTTTTATGAGTGCAGATACTGTAATTCCATTTGACTGTTGTGTAATAGAACAAGATAGTGGAGAAACCTGTCTCCCATGAACTTTTTTAATGCCTCCAGTCAATTTGAGTTGCAATGTCTCACCAACTGCTCCAGTTTTCTTCAGAATTGTTATGTGCAGTGCTCTCCCAGAGCATTTTGCTTTAGGAGTGAAACTAATCCAGGCAAATTTTGGAAGGCAAAAATGCAAAAGCTGTTACAGCCTGATTATATACCATAGTAATATTTCTGATATGTATGTGAAAATAACGATATTTGAAGAGTTCCAGATTTGTATTCCTATGTAACACTGTATTTTCTGTGACAAATACATTAATTACATGTATGCATTCTTGTTCTACTCTAGCTATAGATTTTCATGTTACATATGTGTTTGAAAACTGATAGACACCATTTGGATATCACTGTGTCCTTTTTCCCCTCTCTTTTTTTTTTTTTTTTTTTTTTTCCCCCAACAGGCTTCCAATCTTCCATTTTGCTTTCAAAAGCAAAATGTAATGATTTGGTGCCTAGAGAAACACCCCGCTGACTGAAATTTTTTGTCTTCCTCATGTATAAAATTCTATATGAAATGTAATTCCCAACCCTGTACATTGTATCACTTGCAAGTCAACGGATTTTTGTTCGGTTATTGATGTTATTCTTACAGTTGAATACAAATATGGTGACATTTGTAATGGTATTAGGTGACACTTCCTAGTGAATCTTTTGTTGTTGTTGTTGTTCAAGGTGGAAAGGATTATACCACCCAATTTAATAGAGTCTAGTCAAGATATATTTTATAAAGATTCTCATGGTAATGCTTTGAGCCATTCAGAAACAAATGCACTTATGTCAGTAGGAGAAAATTGATGAGAGATCACAATTTAATGGGTATGGGTTTTCCTACCGTAAAAAGGATAGAAAGAACAGGGAGAATTGGAAAAGAAGGTGTGGCGTAATGCCACAGGTTTTATTATTGATGGTAACTGAAGGACAAGTCTGAGGACTAACATTTATTTTCTTGGATAGCTCAGCTCATTAAGTGGGACCTAAACGGATTCCTTTGGATCTCTTTGGCAGGAGAGATACAGCAGTTGGGCAATGGCTAATGTGTTTTGTCCAATAGCTGATCCAGGGGATGACAAAGCTGTTTGGAATATATTTGCTGGCTGTAGGCAGAGAAGAATTAATTAAGATTTTAAATTCTCATCTGAGTGAGAATTTATACCTTGGAATTGATAGCGTGGTTAAAGCTAACTATAATTTTCTTTGAAAACTCATATGACAAGCAGGAAACTATTAAAGTATGCTTACTTGGAAACTTTTAAGAAACAAAACCCCAAATTCTTTGTTTATAGTTTTCAGAGCATTGTTAGAATATACTGCAAAAATATAAAGGCTTAAGGTAAACTTCTCAAGTTTAAATTAAAAAAAACCCAAACAAAACCAATTAGGTATACACCATCTAGCCTGCATTGAGATCAGTCTGGGTAGAATGTATTTTAAGTTTGTTATTGGTGAACCTAACTTGTAAACTAGCTTGAAATAATTCCCAGTGACAGTGATGACTCTTTAATTATGAGGGCACAGCTAATCAGCTGAAAGCTGTCCTCTTGCTGAGTTCTGCCAAGAAATTATCTTGACACCAGCAGATGCTTTTTTTTCCTTTCCTCTTTGTATTTTTTTTTTTAATATGTATTTTAAGCAACTGAAAACCTTATGAACCGTCTTCTGTCATCTGTGGAACAAAGTTGGTGTTGGTACGATGGTGCGAGTGACTTGTTTACAACAGTGCCAGTAAAGCAGTCGGTAGCTGTTGGAATTTTGTACTAGTAGGTCACCTTACAGAAGAGGGTATTAGCTGGAGGAGCAGCGAGGGGACAGTCTCTATGGAGCACAAATGTATCAGTCTTGCTTTGTTAAATACAGCATATATTTTCAAAAATTTATTGTATAATTACCTTGATTATATGAGAAAAAAAGTGCCTGGAACTAATCAAAGAGCTACAATTCATTGGTTTTAATAATCATTATTTTTCCCCTTGTGAAATGCAGGTGCTTGGTTTGAGTGTGAGGATGGTGGTGCTTATCTTCTACGAGCTTTGATTAATATCTAATTCTTTGCATCATGGAAGGAGCTAATCAGATATTCAATTTGCTAATCAGCTTCTCAATTTGATTAGTAATATACTAATCACTTAAGAAATGTGGCATATGTTTAAGGTTTTTGACTTAAAGTTACAACCATCTTTGAGGGGGGGGTGGGTAGGTGGATCTGCTTACTACTACCAGTTTGATGCAGCGTTAAGTCTGAGGAAGCTGCAGCCTCTCCAAGAGTACCAGAGAGGAGAAAAAGCTCGGAAGCAGATGCTGTTACAGGCTGCACTTGAGCTTGTGTCCCTGGCCCCTGCTGCTTTTCCTAGTTAAGAGCTCCTTTACCTAGTCAAGAGTGAAAGTGAGAAAGCAATGTCCCCACTGCTCAGCTGGTTACTTCTGTTCTCACTCTGGGGATTTCAGTGGGATTTCCCTTTTGTAATTTTTTTTTCTTTTAACATGTTCTGACTGTGGAAAATCTTATTTTAAGTATTTAGTTTTGCTTCATGACAGGTGCCACTGAGAAGGTGGCAATATGTGAAATACTGTCACCAGTGGCGTAGGGCTTTTTCTTTTCCCTGCTGACAAGCACTGCTACTTGGAGCAATGGGACTGTTTCACTTGTCTTCACAGGAGAAGCCTTCGCTGGCCATCTTGTTTCCTTTTTCCCTTGATTGTAAAATTGTCAAAACTTACTTCCTTTGTTGATTTTTTTCTTCATGTTTGTCTTTTTTCCTGATGAGAAATGGACAGTGCTTTCATTGTACGTAAGATGCTTCATTTATGTTTGCTCATTTGCTGATGCTCAAGGTGTTGTTTCTGAACCTGGACTCTGTTAAAATGGCTGGCAAAGAGAAGAGGTACTTGAGCCCTTGTAAAGGTATTAAAAGTTAGGATTTAGCTGCTGATGTGAAGCTTTATTCATTAATAATGCTTTCCATGTGTTACAAATCTGTAGGGATATCTCTGCTAGGCCATGACGGCTGTGTTTAAATCCAGACAGGGAAATAAACTAGGGAGTAAGCTATGCTGTCTATATGCTTCCCGTTTAAAATGCTGCATACATTAATGAAACCAAAGTCTGAAGAGCCATCTACTGAGGATATAAGAGACCAGACTCTGTGCTTTTGTCAGAGACCTTGTTAAAATAGAGAATTTAATGTCCTTTATTATATTAATTGCTGTTTTGGTTCAACTTTAAAAACACAAAATAGCATTTTAATTATTATTTAATCAATATTTAATTTCCACTTAAACAGTTTTGTGCCTTCAGCTCTTAAATGGCTCCATCTCTTCACTTGTCCGTTGCCTGGCAGTATTTGCAGTGGTAACTGGCTGAATATTGGTCCAAATAAGATCAGGGCATTTGTAGTTGGAGGCAGAAAGCATAATCGGGGTGGCAACGGTACTAGCCGTGTGAATGTGTTCCCTTTATTTATCTTTATATAATAAACAGGGGAATGAATGTATCCCCATCTGCCTGAAGTAGATTTAATATCAGCAGTAGCAAAAAATGTGCTTTTAATCTGTATTTGACTAAAACCCAACACATGCTGACCATGTATTTATCAAAACAGTAAAAGCCTGGGGGCTGAATGATAAATATTGTGATTATTGTTTTTTGTATGCCGCTGCCTGAAAGCTAATATGAGTTTGGCCTGTGGATGATGGAAAAAAGTCATTTTTAAAATATAGTAACATCAATTCTGAAGTAGTTGTAGTCTTCAGCTGCCTCTGCCTGAGTAGTTTAATTTAAACATACTGTTTGTAGACCTTCTCTAGGGAATGAGCATGCAGAATACAAGGATACATTTTAATATTTGATGATGGTGGAACAGCCCTGAGTTTTTTCCCCCCTTTTGGTATTATGTGTCTAGATAGAGTGAGTCTAAATATTACCTTGAACTAAGGTTCAAGAAACTGCGAGTATTTGTATTTCGTTGTCTATTTTAGTCAGATGACACTCTGAAGTAGAATAGGGCAGAGATAGAAAGGCATGACAAAACTATTAATGAAATTTCCAGAAGGAACCTAATCGTATTCTTCTCTGTAACTGAGGAAGACTTTGCTAAGCTGGTGTTCAGATTCATGAACTTTGATTGGTTTTTGCCTCAATGTCCGTAAAGGATTACATTCTTATATTAGAGCCAAGTTTGGCTGCTTTGGTTTTATGACAGTCAGACCAAAGGGCTTTCGGGGTCGGTCTGTATCAAAACAAACCTGGGGAGAGAGGGGAGGGAGACTGCCTAAGCCAAGGCTGCATCAAGGGCTGGCTGAGGGGTGTTTTGCCTGCGGAAAAAGTATATTGCCAACCTCCCCCTTTGCTATGAATCCAAAAAAAGGATATTCCTCTGGGAGTATTTGTTTTGACTTCATGAATATTTAGTTTGCAGTGTTTTGAATGCATCATTACAATATTTCCATCATAAATACTGCCATTAACAAAGACAGAAAAAAGAGGATAGCATCAGTTAAGACAAAGACAGGGAAGCGTGTGTCTTTATATATGCTCAATTAGCCTTAGAAACTACTAATTTATGGCCAGATTGTGGCACTAATGCTCACAGATGGACTAGGATATTGTGGAAAGATTCTGCCCAAATGGCTGAGGCTCCAGGCACTTTCTTCTTGGAAGGAAAGACACAGAGAGGATATTCCCAGATTGATTTGGTAGTGCCTGCAGTGTGGCAGTCCCCATACCTTTTAACTGCAGTGTCACTAACCATGAAAAACAATCCTGTGGTTCAGTCCTCATATTTTTTCAGCCTGTTCTGCCTGTCAGTAGGAGTGTAGGGTGCTGACACTTCTGGTGTCGTTCTGAAGAGCGTAACAGCAGGGTTTCAGACTCTTGTTACTCTATCATTGGTATTTCTGAAGAAACGAAACGAAACCACCACTCCCCCCCACCCAAACAAAACAACAAACCCCCCCTCACCCCTCCAAAAAACCCCAAACAACCCAGTCAACAGCAACAAAACCCACAAAAAACAAACCACAAAAAACCCCACAACCCTTAACACCAGATTTGGACATGTGTCACATGGCTCTATGTACTCAAAAGAGTATTCTGCTTTCTGGCATTTCCCTCACAGTAAACATGCACAGTTGCCTACTGGTGCTCACATGGTATGTGATACTTACTTTACCCATAGAAATGGGAATGTCATAGCAGCCTTTCTAATGAGGGGATAGCTTTTAATAATACTAATATGCTCCTGAGTATCTAGAATAAGGAAGATATTTCTTATGGTGTCATGCTCAAAGAAATGTGAGAGTTTCAATAGATTGTAAATAAATCTGCCAGCTCCTAAAGAACCAGAGACTGCGATAATGGCATTCAAAATGATGCTGACATCAGCCCTGTGGTTCTTGCTACCACTGAAAGAGCAAATAGTTGCCATTTAATTCTAATGCAGTGAGATAGCCTGGAGCTAAATAATACATTTTTGTTAGTAATTATTTAAACTGCAAAATAAATTTACATTCAACTTGTCCTTGTTGAATATCTTACTTAGAGGGTATATGGGAACACAGGAAGGCAAATGACTCCAAGAAGATGATCTGTTTGCATTATTTCAACTGTTAACACTATCAGAAGCCTTTAAATAAAAATGAAATATAAATAAGTTACTGGTTTTAAACATTAAGGACTTCCTCATGCAATATTTAACAATATTCAATCAAAGATATTACCTTTTTATGTGAGAAGAAATGTATGACTACAGAAACACTTTCCTCCGTCCTTAGGTATGGAACTCCTGTTTGTGGTTGGTTTTATTAATGTTCAAATAATTGAACATGTATCGTGAAGGGCATGTGAAATTCCTCCTCTTCTCATTCAGTAAATTGAAAAAAAAAAAACAGTTAATTACTTATAAATCTTTGTGGATCTATTTTTACATAGCTTTAAAAGGCGATGCTGGTTGTGTTGAACTGAAAGTAAAATACGGCGGGGGTTTGTTCGTAGGCTGTGGTGTGAGCCTCTGTGCTTAGCTGTGAGCTTTGAACCTGTGTGCTTCCAAACAAGCTGGACGTGACTGGGGGGGCTCCTAGGGGCTGTGAGAAACCTGGCCCTTTTGGGACACCCGTCCTCCTCACCTGTGCCCACGCTGGGCTAGTGAGAGCACTCCAGCCACCTTATTGTCCAGTGGAAACATGCTGGAGAGCTGTGTGCAGCGCAGCTCCGGCAAGTCCTGAAAATGACTGTGCTGATGAGTAAAGAATAACTTATCTTTAACAAACTCCCTCAGTGGGAAGCGCTATTCCTAATTGACACTATGTTGCTCTTTTTAATTTTATTTTTGCATCTCTATGGTTTGGTCCCTCCAAGCCAGCACTGTTTGCACTAGAATTGCAGTGCTTCTCCTGTTGTCCCGGTATCAGTGTCTTCCGCTGTCATACATTGATGCAACAGTAGGTATTAAGCAGGATAGTACAAGGTCACCTTTTTTGGTCACGCTTCTCAGACACAGGGCATTTTACTGTCTGACAGGGAAGGCTGGGAGAGCTGAGACTGTTCAGCCTGGAGAAGAGAAGGCTTAAGGGGGATCCTATCAATGCATATAAATACTTGAAGGGTGTAAAGAAGATGGAGCCAGGCTCTTTTCAGTGGTGCCCAGTGACAGGACCAGAGGCAGTGGGCACAAACTGAAACACAGGAGGTTCCCTTTGAACTTCCAGAAACGCTTTTTTGCTGTGAGGGTGACCAAGCACTGGCATAGGTTGCCCAGGGAGGCCGTGGAGTCTCAATCATTGGAGGTATTCAAAAGCTATCTGGACATGGGCCTGGGCAACTGGCTGTAGGTCGCCCTGCTTGAGCAGGGGGGGTTGGACCAGATGATCTCTGGAGGTCCCTGCCAACCTCAACCATTCTGTGATTCTGTGAAATCAAGGATTTCTGGTGTGTTGCAGCTTTTGCTTTATAGTAATTTTTCATTTGTGTTTGACTTTCAGGAAAAAAAAAAAAAAAAAGAAGAAGAAAAAGGGCATTAAAACAAACCTAGCAGGCCTTGTTTAAACAGATGGATTGAGAAAGAAGGGAAACGTAGCCCTTTGTGTTAGCTGGAGCTGTAGATCTTAGTTCTTTGGGGGCAGGGAAGAATTTAAACCCAGGTCTCCCAAATCAGCTCATGGCCCAGATTATCTGATCTGGGCATACCCAGCAGTCACTGGGTAGTACTGGAGAGGCTGCACAGGGACCAGCACAGTGGGGATATGCACTGCCTGATCAGGACTGAAGAGCTGCTGACGCTGCTGTGGTTGCCTGCAGCCCTTCCTCGGCACTTAGGCTGACTGTAGATAAATGGGAGGATTAAGTATGTGTTTGCAGAGAGAAGGAACAGAACAAAAAAAAAAAAAAAAAAGCTGAGATATGGTTTATCAGTGAAGAAAGATATATGTGGAAAAACCTGCCAAAAATGTCCCTCTCTTTCTGATACTTCGGGTTGCAGTGATTACTGGTGTTCACAGGCTGGGATAGAAGAAGCAGGATGCTCATGCTCAGATAGGTCCTCTCAGGCTAATAGATAGGTAGCAGGAGCTCTTATTGATTTGTAAAGTGCACTTTGACAGAGCTGCTTGCAAGTCTGGGAGTTTATTACCCAGTCTAAAGCTGTACGAGTTTGTGCCTAAAGCAGCTGCCAGTGATAATTTCTCTCCAAATCAAGTCCCTTCTATTTAAACAGGAATCAGACTGATAGTGGCTTTTCTGGGATGAATTAACACGATCTTCATGGTAGCGTTATGTAGGCTGCGCCATGCCCACTCAGGGTGCAGGCTGTAGGTACTGCCATCTCTGTTCTCACCTGCGGCCCGGGGCTCTGTTGTGGCCAAGTGGATAGCTCTTGAATTTGAAGGAAGGCCCACATGTGTGTTTTGTATACTGCTTAGTTCTAGTGTAAATGAGCTTTTTTTGTAAAGAGACTGTTTTTGTTCTTGGGTGCCTTAATATGCAGTATTGGCTGCTCCATTTTCCTTTGGGAGAGGTGATGAGGATGCTTTTATCTTTCTGGGGCAATTTAATGTGAAACCGATGAGAAGAATGATAGCAATTGTAAATGCTTCCTTTGATAACCATTGTTTTCATTGGTGATGCTTAAAATTTACACGTGGGATAATGTTTCTGTGATTTTGTGTTAAGACTTCTAAAGTTGAGTTTCATTCATAGGAAATGTATTAGGGAGAAGAGCTTTTAATGTGCATTTGCTAATTTTTAACAAACTTAACTGCAGTATTAAAATATTCTGTTTACAGTGACAAGTGAGTGCAAGTCAGATTGTAGAGGTGGCCAAGCTGAATGTTTTATTTTTAAATATTAATTTGGAATGGCTCATTATGAGGCAAGTGCATGTGAGGGAGATGGTAGATTCAACCAGAATTTGAATCTCGCCTTGAATGGTGATGCACAGTAATTAGGTTATTAACATTTGCTATTAAAATATGTACAGTTGTATTCAGCTGCATTCATCCTTAAGATAGTCCATTAGCAAGCAGGCAGAGCTCGGAAAGCTCCTGGGGGTTTCTGAAAAGAGATGGCATTTTATTGTAATGCCGAGGAGAGGGGAAGCACAGCACGGTTCAGGCACCTGTACCAGCGTGGCAATTGAAGCTTTCTTTTAATTGGCTAGCCTGAGATTGACTTGCTTTTCAAGAGAGTCACATTTGGGGAATAAGGGAGCTAGATCATCCTCAGATTGTGACCTTCAGCATAGAGTGAAGACCTGGTGCTCTTCTCCAGTTCGTGGCGACGAGGCAGCTGAAGGGAAAACCTGGGAGAGCCTGAGGTGTCTCACCATCACTTTACCAGCCAGACACTGTACTTGCAAGGTGTGGGGCAAGGGATTTTTTTTTTTTTTTCCCACTAGAAACTCCAGTTAACCTAATCTTCTTACAGAATAAAGACAAGAAACAGTTCACTCTGCTTTGGTGCTCTGTAGGAGGCTGCATGTTATTACTGACTTGGAAGTGTGGACTTGCTGATGGTGTGCAATCACAGGATTGAAATATTTTGGCCTCGTCTGATCTTTAGCAAAAAACAGGAAGATATGAAAATAGTTGCTCTTTATCATGGCTAAATTATACATTGACAAAGATTTATTTGCACAGAATACCTGGAATTTATTCCTTTAGATATTTTGATTTCTTGAGTTGTAACCATGTAACACCCTGAATTCTGCGATAGGCTTTAATTCATGGACTAATTAATTTTTTTTTTTTTTTTTTTTTTTTTTTTAAATGGCATGTTACTGGGTTACCATCTATGGCATGCTTCTCAAGTACATTTCTTAGGGAGAAGCATGTTGTTTCTAATCAATTACATGCTTTTTGGCATGCTAGTAATAACTTCATAATTACAGCAAATAAAGTGCACTAGATTTCAAGATGTAGTAAAGAGTGCTATAGCATTAATGTTGACTTACACCAAAGGTGTTAAACCCCTCTAAGGAAGTGGAACAAGGAGCTAAATTACTGAGATCTTGAGTGACATGTAGTAACCTGAGAAACCGAATTCTGAAAATAGACCTGAGTGACAAATATAATTAGGAATTTTATGCGTGGTACTCTGCTAAAAGCCAAGGAGCCATCCAAAAAAATGACCCGTATAGTGGGCTTCTTTCAAGCTTGACTAGCTTTGGTGAGCTTTCTGCCCCTAGGCTGAAGCGCAGGGTGGCTGTAGGGAAGCCCTCAGCAGCCAACCCCTGCCCGTAGAGGTACGGAAAGATGGCATCATTTATCACAGGCTGTACCACGGGTAATGGCTATGGTGTACAAAGTGGTGAGTTGCTTTCTCTGTCTGGAGAGTATCATCTGTTAAATGTCTTTGCATGGCATACCACATGGACTAGAATCATCAAACTGTATGCAGGTGGATTGATTTTTCAGTTGCTTGACTACTAGGGAAAAAATTGAAGCACTGAAATTGAGATAAATGGCAAAAAGAAGATGTTACTATAAATAGTGTAAATAACCTTACTTTTTTATAGATACTGCCAAATACAAGAAGCATGTAGAAATAGAAATGTGAATGTTTGCCTCTTGTAAGTGTCTGCTGTTCTGCATTTCTGTGCTATCATCATTTGAAAGCTGGTGATAAAAGAGGAGGGAAATAATTTTATTTCTTAGGCTAATTTCTTCTTGAACTTTTTACCCCCTTTCCAAATCCATGTAAAGTTTTAGCTATTGATGTTTTGAGATTAGTGCACCTGGAAACAGGTCAGGACTGCACTCTTGATGTGCATGTCAGATCTCTGTTGTTTGTTTAGTTCTAACTGGAAAAAATAAAATAAAAACCCCAAATGCATAGGCCTGCTACTGGGATTTATCCCCGTGGAATGCTGTTTTCTGGCCATGCAGCTTGCTGGTGCCAAGGGATTCAGAGGTGTCCAGGGCAGCTCAGAAGATGATCTTGCCAGTGCAGCATAACTCCTATCTGAGCCAGGCTCCCTCAGCCTGTATCGGACCGAGTGATTCCCTCATCCAATTGAGATAAGAGCTTGGAAATGTAGTGACAGACCTGTCCAGTTACGTCCATGTCGGGGGCTGAATGGTGCTTCTCCCTTGCTGGGCACTGCCGTGTCCCCTCTGGAGACCCTTATCAACCTGGGGGGAGGCTGAGGGAGCTGGGTGCCGCTGGAGCTTGCTGGAGCTGCTGCCTGCTTTCACGGCCGTTCAGCCAGCATCACCCTCTCGTGTCCGCCTTCAGCCTGGGCCCTACTGTGCTCCGCTGCGGTTCGTTGGTGCAGGAGGTCTGATGAAAACTGGAGACTGAAAATGAGAAATGGCAGACGACGTCTTCCAGAGTACCCTCTCTAGTTGTTGCTTGGGAATATTGGAATCATAGAATCATAGAATCGTCAAGGTGGGAAAAGCCCCTTAAGATCATCGAGTCCAACCGTTAACCCATCACTGCCAAGTCCATCTATACCATGCCCTCAAGCACCGCATCTATCCATTCTTTAACCGCTTTCAGGGATGGAGTCTCAACCACTTCCCTGGGCAGCCTGTTCCAATGCCTGACCACCCTTTCGGTGAAGAAGTTTTTCCTAATATCTAACCTAAACCTCCCCTGGCGCAGCTTGAGGCCGTTAAAATAGGAGGGTGCTGCTCAAAGGATGGGTTCCCTTTAGTTTTGTTCCCTTTTGTTTTGTTTGCTCCTTAAAAAGGGAAGGTTGTGAGTGTTCTTGAACTATGACTTTAAGCGGGATTATTGCCATGAAATCTCTTTCAATATTTCAGCTGTTTCCTGCTCCACCACCATTTCTGGGCAGCTGAGATTTCAGTCATTTTTAAATACATTTCATCAAGATGCCTTTGGGATGCTTCCTGAGATTTCCTGGTAATTTCATTAAATAAGTCTGCCTTTAGTTATCCCTAAATTTCATTTTGATTGACTTTAAATGGGCTTTGAGTTTGTTGATATTTGAGTAGAAGCAGCTTCTCCTGGTATTTGTAAATGTTCAGTTTTTTCTTTTTTCTTTCTCTTTTTTTTCTTTTTTTAAGTTTGTAATTAAGTTTTATGACAAGACTTGCAGTTGTTTCTCAGCTATTTTAGTATGTGTGCCTAGGACTGCTTTTTAGCTCCTTTATGTTTCTTTTGGTACTTAAAATTCTCTGAAAGTTTTTTCAGACATTCTGAATGTATCTGTTTTTAAGGGATTCTTTGGTTCATTTGGTAAAATTGAATTATTTTTAAAGTGCATGTATGAATTTGCATGATCAGCTCCCTGGAAGGTGTCTAATCTTCAGTGTTGTTCATGAACAGCACCCCATACAATTTTGCCTTCAATTCTGATTTGAGGCTTTTAGACAAACAATTTAAATGTCAGATTTACAATTATTCATTGTAAAAGCTAAGAAAATGTGAATTATATGTGCCTGATAACAAACTTGAAATTTTTGAACTCCATGTTCTCAGCAAATCCCAAGTTTAGTGAGCATCTGTGGTGAAAGTGACAAGCCATTACTAATTAAATTAAGAAAAAGTTAGAATGCTTCAGGCAAGCTGATTATGTGGGCTATTTTAATGGCTATTTGATGGTATGTATGTATTTTAGTTCCCTGGCTAAATGTTGCATGCAATAATGGAGCTTGAAATACCTTTGAGTTTTTCCCACTCCAAAATTAACTTATGTGTTAAAAAAATGAAAGTAGGTAACTAATGAATTAATAATTAAAAAAAAAGATCTGCAAAGAAAGAATGGTAAAAACAGTGAGGTAATGATAAAAATATTGTAAATAGTTACAGAGTATATTGTAGATGGAAACTGAAGAAAGGTTAATGAGAGTGTTAGAGAAAAATAGTGGCTTCTCTTTCCCCCCTGTGCTAGATGGAATATACTTATGCATCATAATGGGATGGAAAATGCACGTGAGGGGAAAAAAGCATCTGGCTACAGTAAGATCTGCTTCTGGGAAAATGAAGAGAAACTAAGGACCACATCATATTTGGAGTTAGTGTGAAAAAAAGAATTCTAGGCTACATCTATTTTAGTAAAATGAGGGTAAAAAAATAGGCTTTTTTTTTGGTTCCTTTTGTAATGTATTCAGGGAAATACCCATTAATTCATGTTGAATGTTATATAATAGGTTTGAGGGGAAAACAATTGCAAGTTTGCTGAAACTTCAATTTGTAGTGAGAAATACAGCTAATAAGCATTTATGTGAAGCAATAGGTGTGTCTTTTTTTAAAAAATCTAATCTTTGAGGAAAAATACCATCCTCACAATAAATAGGGATAAATGGGGGAAAAAAAGTAATTCTAATTTTAAACTCGTTTCTGACTCTTACCTCATTCTGGACAGTATATTTCTGTAATCCATATTACAGGAGACTAAGATTTAAGTTTACATCCCAGCAAAATGTGCTTAACCATATAGACACTCTTATGATTGCTTGTCTTGAAAATTGTCTGCCTAATTGTTATCATCATTATTCTTCCTAGCTTATTGGAAGATTCCAAACCTTCTTGTGTTTTGTAAAACCATAGTCTTACAAATTTCCATACAGGACTTTTGAGGTTTTTCCAGAGGGGAAATGGCTTTTATTTAGTTGTGGCTTTACATTTTGTTTCTCAGCTGTTCTGATCCATTCTGTAGAATAGTAGTTTTGAATGACAGACCCTCTTCAAAGCCTTGGCCTGTGTACATAAGCACTGGTACCTTCTAAGAACAATTCCAGAATTTTCTTATCTTTCTATACATATATCTTGCATATTTACATACATATTTTACACATATCCTAACAACTTCTGAAATTATATATGTACGACTTAAATATTTATTATGTATATAAATTTAAGAAGTCTATACCTGGAGAACAAGGTAGAGTTTTAATTACTTTTGACAGCATGTCAAATAGAGAAATGTTTTTGAAATTAATCAGATGGTTAATATTTTGGCCTTTTCATCTTGAAAGATGCATTTTTTTGGAGGCAGCAAGCAACATTTTATACATATATATATACTAAAAAAGAAAAATTGTCTTTTTCCCCTCTGCTCTCAGGTAGTACAATATGACCTACTTTCCCCAGGACTGTCCCTATTCAATAAATTTTTTGTTATCTTTTTCAGTGCTATATTCACAAAAGATGCTAGATATTAAACCAGATAAAAGGTGGCACAGTATTTTTGTCTTTTTATTTACTTATTAAATATAAATATTTAAATTCCATTAATAAAAGCTAGAATTGAGAATGATGCTGGAAATACGGAGAAGGATAGCAAAAGAACAGCAGTCTATGGAGTACAAATGATACCTGCTTTAGGAAATAGGTTTGACTATCCATAATATAGAGCTGAGCCTATATTGATTACAGGAACTTGTCACTTTTGGGTTCCTACATGGCATGGTACCATCTTGGAGTCCCTTGGTTGTCTGCCCATTGTTTTGATGTGCTGTCATTGTGTTTAAATCTTGTTCTGCTGTCATCCTTACCCCATTTTGCTGTTCTTCACTCTTCTGCTGAAAACATCCCTCTCTATAATACTAATTTAGCTGTTGGGAATACACATACAGTAAGCTAGAGTGCAATATTTTTAGTGTATAGTGCAATATTTTTAGTATTTCAGTAATATATTATTTATATATTGCTGATACAAGTACTGCACGGAACTTCCTTATTGACAGCTACGCAGCAGAATTCCTTCAGTCTTTTTACATGCTGCCAGGATATTGGATGTTTAGGTAGTGTTATTGGGATGTTAATCAGGGAGATTTTATGTGGCAATGTGTTGTCCCTATGTATTTAAACTGAATGGTTTTTTTTTAAGTCTCTGCCTGCATTTGCCCCCTTCCCCATGTGTGCCCCCCCTCCTTTTTCTAAATCTTACAGTGAAATTTCTTCATTATCTGTCAAATCATTAACCATTACGCTTTCCTAGAAAGCATCTTCGGGGTATTCTTATATTATCTTTGTGCAAAACATCTCCTTTAACCTGTTCATTAATGGTATTTACTGCATTGTTCCATGAAACTCTGCCAATAAAAAGAAATTCTACATGTCATTATCATGAATGTCATCATAAAATAAATCAAGATTATTAATATGAATGAGCAAGTGGAATATTTGACTTGTGTTACTCCATAAAAAAGCAACAGACAATCAGCTGACAAAGTTTAGTATCTTCCTCCAGAACCATGAAAGTACATTTTTGTGGTGTTTTCTAGACCTGTGAAGTATCTCCTCCATTTTTGACCAGGATGGTTGGTATTGTTGTTTTTTTTTTTTTTTTTTTTTTTAAGCCAGTGCAATGTGAGGCATTATTAAGAAAGAAGTAGAAACCAGAACAGAACACCACCATGACACTGAATGATTCCACGGTTCATCTGCATGTTCAGTATTCAGGCCAATTCTGGTCTCCATCTCTCAAAAAACATGTAGTAGAAATGGGGTAGATGCTAAAAAGGGCAGTGAATATGATCAAGGGTATGCAGTGACTTATGTGCAAGGAGGGACTGTTGTGGTTTAACCCCAAATGGTAACAAAATACCAGGCAGCCACTTGCTCCCTCCTCCACTCCTGAGTGGGGTGGGGAGGAGAATTGGAGAGAGAGAACTCGTGGGGTGAGATAAAAACAGTTCACCAGGACAGCAAACAAAAAGATAAAAATATATTTATGATAACAAAACTAGCTACGTCCTGGCTGAAACCAGGACAAGGGACTAAATTGGCTAGGACTCTTTATCCCGAAAAGAACGGGGGCTTATTTTAGAACTCTATAAAATCCTAAGTGGCATAGAGAAAATGAATAGGGAAGAAATGTTCGCTGTCTCATCTAAGAAAAGAGCAAGAGGAAATAAATGAAACTACCAAGAGCTGTATTAAAGCAAACAAAAAGAACTGTGGTTCAGTGTATAAACTCCTTGCTGCAGGAAGCTGTAGACAAAAGTTGACATGGGTTTAAGGTACGATTGGAGAGTTTCAAAGAAGAAATCCATGAAGCACTCTTTTAAAACAAAGCCCTCTCAAAACTCGTGAACATAATCACCGAAGAAACCCCCAGCACTTCGGTCTTGGAAATCCACAAACTGTTGGAGGCTGAGAGGGTATTTTAGGTGTATATGCTAGATAACGTGCTCTGTTTTGAAACTCTCTTGTACCTCCGGTTGACTTTTGTTTTTGTAGACATGCTAAATGGACCTGTGTTATCTCTTATACTCTTGTGGTTTACCAGCAGATTAGCAAGTTCAAGAAAGTTATTTTTCCATGATTTATTTTAAAATAATACTTTGTGAAGTGTTTGCGTATATAAGTATCTAAAATTACCTAAAAATATCTATCACAACCAAGTGTTATTCAATGTAGTTCAGTTTATAGTAGTATGCTAGGATAGGAAGCTGTTTCCCCATATTTCTGCACTTGTAGCAGTGATAAAATTCCCGCTACTCATATGAAAATATGCAGAAATCTGTTTTGGGCTTTATGGCATTTGTTTTAAGGCTTTCTGGTTTAATTTTGTGTATACATATTTTGGAGTAAAACCTATGTTTTAAACTTATGTAACACTTGTAGATGAGTGTGATAGTGTATATATATATTTTTTTTTTTTCCTGATATACTCTGCATGCACTTACAATGTTCCTGGGGGGAGAAAGCAGTTTCCCCCAGCAAAGTCATGCAGGCATGCAGGAAGATTTCATGGATGTTTTCTTAAGGGAGATGCTCAGAAAACCATTTTGGCAGTGCTGCAAATGTGCAGGTATAAGCAACACGATTCATGGTGGTGTTGAAACTGGCCTCTTTGCAGAGCTCCAGTGCAAGGACTATTTATCAGGTAGGCAGCCCAGCAGCTTGTGCAAAAGACAATCTCCCAGTCACCTTCTAGTGATAATAAAAGGACACAAAGGCATCGTGTACTTTGCCTGTGAAAAGCATTAGCATCCTGCATGATTTATTGAAACAGTTTATCTAAATCATCATTGCAATTTTTTAAAAAATGGTATTTCGTTATATTTTAAGATGAAAACTTGTCAGTGGGTCCTGCTTTTACGTTTTAGTTATTTATAGATTCCCACTGAGTGTCTTGAGCTATGCGCATAGAAATCATCTTTGCTAGAAAAAGGACCAACAGATTCTTTCCCAAGAGGCTCTTGCATGGTACAAAGGAAAAAAAAGTTTTTGCTTATAGTGCGCATCTGTGATATTGTGTAACTTGAATTTTTCCTGCTGCTTGACATTTACTTACCCGGTGTGTATCTCAGAGACTGGTTTGTCACTGTGGTGACTTTTTTAATAAACATGAGTGTGTTAAATGCAAATAACTACAGTAATGTGACATTATTGCTGAAATTTACACACATAAAGTCAGGAAACTCAGAATAATTCCCACAACTACCATAACCTGTCCCCTTCCTTATGTGAAGTGCACTATTTTCTGTTACCCTCCATAAGCACTTGTGTCCTGTTAAACACTGCATATTGTTTCTCTGGTTGGAGCACTGCCTTTCTCATATACAGCTTTGGACTTTGCTAAGGCTGTAATTGTGTTATAATTTCCTCGGCAGTAGTTCAATGTCAGTGAAATAAATACAGTGAGAAACCAATATCCTTCAGGCTGAAATCTCTCTTTTTCCTCAAAGATTATTTTAACCTGAACGGGGAAAGTGTCAGGGACTGAAATTGTGAAGGAGTCCCAGCTGAGGGAGGGCCAGTCATCAGACCTTCAGCACAAACCAAGCAGAATGAAGCTTTGATTTTTTTTTAATTACCTCTAGGGCATGTTTTGACTTGACATAGTTCACCTTTATATAATTATAAAATATGTCTGCTATAGGTATTCTGCAGATCCACATTAGGCTCTTGCAGTGTATTCCAGTAATGGGTTTTCAGTTGGCACAGTGACGTTATTTTCTTAGATGAGATCAATTAACACAACACACAAATGCTCTCGAGTTAATTCAGTTGAATCTAAATGAACAGTTACACCAGATTATCTCTGGCAGGAGGGTATGAATCTTTTCCTGAGAAAATCTGTATCAGAAATTTTTCAGTCAGTGTTACTACAAAATCTTGGAAATAACAATTTGAGTCTATACTTAGCTTGCTTGAGAGAGAACTGCATGTTTGGGAAGAGAGGTATTGGCATATCCAAAACTTTCTCAGAACAACGTGAACTCTTTGGAAATAGGATATAATCAGCACAAAGTGAATGACTGCAGTAACAGCAGTTTATTTTGTTTATGTTTAAGTATAATGTGTTTTTACTTACTCAGCTAAAGTATAACCAAAAATGCATTAAATGCAAGAATCTGTGTATTTGCACTCTTGGAGGCTTTGTTTGCTTTATTTCATAAATAGACATCCTTCTAATTGGCAAAGAACACAATGTGGCTTTGTGTAAAGAATATTGTTTTAAGGGCGGGCCCTACAAGACAAAAAAGATCCCTTAGTTACTATTATTAGCAAATCTTTTAGCCAGTAGCAGAGGGAAGGTTTGTTAGGCAGTTGGCAAGTGTCTGCCACTTGCAGTGGGTACCCGCAAACCTGGCATCAATTGTATAGTTTAGCCCTACACCCTGCCGTATTTAGGCTGGTCTTCCTCTTCAAGGTGGCATCTCCACAGGCTTCTCTGCAGGTCAACTGGCAAAGAAATGTTTTGGTTTCCAGTTTGAAACTAGGCATTCTTCATTGTTCTCTTTTTTGTCCTTTTTTTTTTTTTTTTTTCTTTTTATAATATCTATAGATGCTGTAGGTTTATATATATATATGCACTTGAAGTCAAAGTTTGCTCAGTTAATCAAATGTTTTGATAATTGGCTGGTATTCAGTCTGGCTGGGAGTTAGCCAAAACTGATAGAAAGCTTCTTGTTTCACAGTATGTATTTGGACTTTTCTGTGTACATAGATTTGTAAAAAATAATCTAGTGCATGGTGAATAATACTCTATAATGCATATCATGTATGTCGAAAACGAACAATAGGAGCTTTATCAAGCATCCTCCAAGTAAATTCATTCTCCAGCTAAGACATTTTATCCTAAGAGTGATTTTCTTTTAATAATTTACAGAAGTGACTCATTTGAAAGTTCTTTCACCTTAATGACTCCTGTTGGTAGCACAAAGCTCCAGCGTCATCAGCATTCTGCGCCTAAACGTGCCGTCTGCTGAGGAGCTGCCAGGTACATTAACTCTTGTCAACTTAACAGAGATTTGTTGTAAGAGAAGCTGCCTCCTTCATAAGAAGGTTCAGACTGAGCCTTGACACTTAATCTAAATACTGAAGCTACAGGGATTTTCCTGCAGGTAATTTTGAGTGATTATTAGTTGATTAAAGTAGTTCTCTGTGTCAGTTTCAATTGTGAATTGGCCTTATATGTGTCGGAGTCAGAGTTTATCATGCTGATGGATATTGGTTTGCAACTGAATGTTTTTCACATAAATTGGAAAAAACAGTTTGGTAATCCCCTTTTACAAGTTGTAGTAAAATCCCTCAGAGTGGCTCTGCAAACATGTCCATCTAATGTAGTAGCACTAAACAGATAAAAGTTAAATACCCATTTTAGCTTCTATTTTTATAAGGTAGGCTGTCATGTAGGGCAAATCTGTTGTGTGCAAGACAAGCTTATTTAAATACAAAAAGGCATTCTCTGATAATGAAATTTGGAATGTGTCAAAAATGTAACATGACTGAGTTGGATATTCATCCTATTGACTATAAACAGAAGAGCTGATTGTAGAAAATACTAAGTTATTTTGAATTTGCTGTACTGAAATCAGAAGTATGTTTCATTTTTAAACCTATAATCACAGCAAGAAGGAGCTCCAAGTGCATCATGCTTGGATTTGTAGCAAAAGACAGGTCTGACTGTTGTTTTCTGACAGCTTTGCCTCTTCTTGCTGTCAGCTCTTCCAGTATATCATCTGTATGGTTTGCCCTGAAAGGTCAGGCTTCAACCCTTTGCCAAATTTGAGTGTCCTTTCTGAAAAGATAATCTATTTAATTTGGATCAAAATAGATATTTTACTATTTTAATACAAAACTAGAAAGAGGGTTAACTGGTTTGATATGAATGCAGGAAGGTGTATTCAGATTGGATGAAAAAAAAAATATTTTTTTTTGTCCTGACTGTGCTTTCATAAACCCCGTAACATAATGAAGTAATTTAAATAAAAGAAGAATCTCATTTGCAAATCATGTATGAAAATTGTTTTTAAATTTCAGGACTTAGCATGGAGTAGGAATTCTAATTTCCAGGTGTTTCTCTTCATGTTTCTTTTGTGAACAGTTGCCACTAATTTAGAATCTAAAAAAGTGACCGTGTAGCAGTCACATTTCCATCTGCATTAACTCTGTCAACACGCTTAACTGCCAGTTCTTGTTTAGTTAGATTTATTGAGAGTTTCATGTAGTTTGTGTGTGTTTTAGCTAACACATAATTTGTATAATTCATCAATTTGCCTCTTTTTAATCTTGGAAAGCTGTTAATTGGGAGGGCATATCAGATAAGATTTCTTTTAGCATATAGCTGTGTGGATCTATGCAAAAGCGTTAAGTGAGGAGGCTGCTGGGGGTGTGTCATGTCACTAGGAGGAGATCTGGTATAGGAGGGGGTTTTGTCCGCGAATCCCTGCATGGGAGCCAGTAGGGCTTCCTGAGGCCAACTGTCTGGCATGTTGACTTGGGCTCAAGTGCATATCCTATCCCATGTTGTAAAGAGGGACATTTCTGGAAAACCATTGCTGGCTACTGCCTACTCCTGGAATTTCCCATTTTCTGGCTCTTTCAGTGTTGCAGTCTAAGTTTTATGTTTTCACAGTTGTGTGCAAGATCTGATGTGCAGTGTATAGAATCAGGAAAAATCCATCCTATGCATACTGGCCTTCTTCAGGAAGGCCTTGATTTTAATTTTTTTTTTTTTTTTTATAAAACCACTCCCCCCCCCAAAAAAAACCCCACCCCCAGTCCCCCCAAAACCAAGATGAACATTAACATAGCCTTTCTCTGACCCTGTTTTTTCCAATTTCTTGGTTTTAACTTTCTTCAAATTCCCATTTGGTATTGTTTCTCCAGGCTTTGGTAAATTCCAGGAAACTGCATTGATCACTCTAGAGGTCACAGAATCACAGAAGGGTGGGGGTGGGAAGGGACCTGTGGAGATCATCTGTTCCAACCCCCCTGCCAGATCAGGGTCACCTGGAGCAGGTTGCACGGGAACATGCCCAAGTGAGTTTTGAGCATCCCCAGAGCAGGAGACCCCACAGCCTCTCTGGGCAGCCTGTGCCAGGGCTCTGTCACCCCCACAGTAAAGAAGTTTTTCCTCATATTCAGAAGTAACGTCACGTGTTCCGGTTTGTGCCCATTGCCCTTTGTCCTGTCATTGAGCACCACAGAAAAGAGTCTGGCCCCATCTTTTTGACACCTGCCCTTGAGATATTTATAAGCACTGATGAGGTCCCCTCTCAGTCCTCTCTTCCTCAGGCTGAACAGCCCCAGCTCCCTCAGCCTTTCCCCACAGGAGAGATGCTCCAGCCCCCTCATCACCTTTGTACCCTCCGCTGGACTCTCTCCAGGAGTTCCTCGTCCTTCTTGAACTGGGGAGCCCAGAACTGGACCCAGCACTGCAGACGGGGCCTCACCAGGGCAGAGCAGAGAGGGAGGAGAACCTCCCTTGACCTGCTGGCCACTCTCTTCTTAATGCACCCCAGGGTGCCCTTGGCCTTCCCAGCAGCAAGGGCACATGCCTGGCTCATGGTTAGTTTGTCGTCTGCCAGGACTCCCAGGTCCTTCTCCGCAGAGCTGCTTTCCAGGAGGTCAGCCCCTAACCTGTACTGGTACAGCTTCATCCTCCAGACACCCGCCCTCGAGATACTTATAAGCACTGGTGAGGTCCCCTCTCAGCCTTCTCCCCCTCAGGCTGAACAGCCCCAGCTCCCTCAGCCTTTCCCCACAGGAGAGATGCTCCAGCCCCCTCATCACCTTTGTACCCTCCGCTGGACTCTCTCCAGTAGTTCCTCATCCTTCTGGAACTGGGGAGCCCAGAACTGGACCCAGCACTGCAGACGGGGCCTCACCAGGGCAGAGCAGAGAGGGAGGAGAACCTCCCTTGACCTGCTGGCCACTCTCTTCTTAATGCACCCCAGGGTGCCCTTGGCCTTCCCAGCAGCAAGGGCACATGGCTGGCTCATGGTTAGTTTGTCATCTATCACGACTCCCAGGTCCTTCTCCGCAGAGCTGCTTTCTGGGAGGTCAGCCCCTGACCTGTACTGGTGCATGTGGTTATTCCTCCCCAGGTGCAGGACCATGTGCTTGCCCGTGTTGAAACTCATGAGGTTCCTCTGTGCCCAACACTCCAGCCTGTCCAGGTCTTGCTGAAGTCAAGGTAGACAACATCCACTGCTCTTCCCTCATCCACCCAGCCAATTATGCTATCATAGAAGGCCATCAGATTGGTCAAGCATGATTTCTGCTTGGTGAATCCATGTTGATAAGTCCTGTTCTCCACCTTTTCTTCTATGTGCCTAGAGATGATATCCACAATGAGCTGCCCCATCACCTTTCCAGGGATGGAGGTGAGGTTGAATGGCCTGTAGTTTCCTGGGTCTTCCTTCTCGCCCTTCTTGAAGACTGGAGTGACATTGGCTTTCCTGCAGTCCTCAGGCATTTCTTTTGTTCTCCATGACCTTTCAAAGATGATGGAGAGTGGCTTGTCAATGACATCTGCTAGCTCCCTCAGCACTTGTGAGTGCATCCTGTCAGGACCCATGGATTTCTGGGTGTCCAGTTGTCTTAACTGGTCTCTAACCCAATCCTGCTCAGCCAAAGGAAGGCCAACCTTTCTCCATACTTCCCCTCTTACAGGAATGCAGACCCTGCCGCTATTTGAAGAAGCCCTTCTTATTGCCCTTGACTTGCCAGATCAAATTCCATGTGGACCTTAGCCTTTCTCGTTGCATCCCTGTGAGGCCCCACCTGGAGTACTGTGTCTAGG
>JMFS01079919.1:0-34739 GCA_000699545.1 Podiceps cristatus
GGGGAAACAGACTGATGCGCCAAGGACAAGCTGCGGCGCTGAGCGGGTGCGACCAGCCTGGGCACGGGCTGGGGACCGGGGGCTGGAAAAATTACATGGGCCCGCAGTCTAGTTTTGAAAATAGCTGTCTTTGCCACCACTCTCGAGAAACGCGTGTGCGGAGCGCTCCTCGCACCTAGCGGGGGTGGAAAGGGAGTTCCGGGCCACGGGCAAAGGTCAGCGTAGACCAAGAGACAGGACAGTCTGTCAGCCAGCTCTGCGCAGACCTGCCACGCCGTGAGCCGACTGGCCCACACCATTAGCTGACTTTGGGCATCTCAGCCAACGCCATGGACGTGACCTAAATCAGAGGTTTGAACAGTAGTCAAAGACTGCTCCAGCATCCAGGTTAACAAGTAGATTTCTTTCTTTTCTACTTGTATTTGTGCATCGCTTATGGCACGCTGTGGCTTTGGAGCATTCTCAAGAGTGTTTTTTGATATGATTAGGTTTTTTGCTGAGAGTGAACAAAAAAAAAATCCAATTTGTAAGATACACTACCATTTTTAATGGTCTTTTACAAAAAGAACACGTTCCTTGCTTGCTCTTAATGGAGACTCACAACACACATTTTCATTGTAGGATCCAGGCCAAAGTTAGTAATGGGCTGCCACGGCTGTAAAGCTATTTTCAGAAATTACTAGGGTTTGTTTAAAAATAATGTTGTTTTCTAGTCCCCTAGGAAAGATTTGTCTTGCATATTTACAATGCCTGTTATCACTGTGCTCTAATACCTAATCAGAGCCTTTAGGCACTAAGTTTATGAAGAAGTGATAGAAGGGTTAGTGCCCTTGCAAAATTCCAGGCTAATAGGAACTTTCTTGGGAACGATCCTTTTCTGTACAGTTGCTGATTTAAAGAATCATAAATATTACAACCTCTCTTTTATTTTTAAAAGCAAAGTTGTGTAAGGCTTACTGGCAGACAGCAAAATGGACTGTTACAGGAGACCACTCAACAGTATAATGGCTGCATGCTGTTCTTTAGCGTGAAGAAACACTATGTAGCATTTAAATTTGCAAATGCTTTAGCTTTGAAGAATTTTCTCTCTCCCATACTGTTTTTGAAAGCACAAGTGGAGAATACATATTTCTTGAGATGTAGCATGGATTTCATTCAGTGCTAACCTTGGTGAGAAGGAATGGAATTTTTCAAACTCAGCCCTAAACATATGCTAGCAGAATTTCAACATTTTTTTTTTCTAACTCACCTATCCTGAAAGGTTTTTTAAAATGGTTTTATTAAGGAACGAGAAGGTTTACAATCACATTGAAGCCACCTATCAAATTCTATAGGTAGAAAAGGAGTTATGAATAACATTAGAGGTGAAAAATAAGGGGAGTTTCCTCTCCACTTCCCAATGTATCTGATCCTTTTGCTTTATTATGAATAAAGAAACAAAAATCTGTCATCTTCCCCCTCCTTCACTGTCATCTTCAAGTATGAAGAAAGGCAATTTTTTATGATAATTTAAAGGCACACATGATGGTTCTTGCCCTGAGATCTCGCAGTCTAAACGTGTCCAATTGAAAAAAGGACCTGAGCACCTACAGAGCTTTGTACTGCTTCAGTTGTCACCAGCCGGCACAGCAGGACATTTAATTTATCCTGTGGCTGAATGTATAAGTGTTAAAAAAGAATGTAAACAAATTTAGGAAGATAATCCTAAAATGATATTAACCTGAATGAATACATACAATATAAAAATGAATCGGAGGTCAGAGATACAGGTGATTCATTAAACTACAGGTTTACATTACATTTAGATCATGTTCCCAAGCCCAAACCAGCAGCAGCACCTGCTTAGCATCACAGGACGTTACACAGCAATTAAGTAACGAGACAGTGTTATACAATAATAGGAAATATGGGGAGGCAGAATGTAAATAAGTCAATTTGAATTTTGTCAGGATTTCAAAATTGTATGTTAGCATTGGAGCAGAGCCACGGAAACTTTAATAACCACGAACCATCAGGGCTTTTGTTTTATTTCTTATCCAGAAGTTGGCACTCTATCAGCCCTCTAATTCCTTGAATGTTGACCCTTTATTGACAATAGTGAAACAATGAATCATTCACCCCATTTCCTCCAGTGCCTCAATATCCCAACACTGTTACCCCATCGTGACTGTATCTCATGTCACTTCAGCATAGCACCATGTTAGGTCTGTAAGCCTTTGCAATGAAATGATTAAAAAAACAAGCCTAGAAGAGATTTGGCTTAGAAAAAGGACAGGTAAAGTAACTGGGAGAAAACCAATCCAGAGCAGGTTTCCCCTGGGACACTTGGAATTCTGTGAAAAGACATAATTTGAGAAGTAGCAGAGAAAAAAAAAGCAGAATGGATAAAAATATGCAGTATAACATTCATGTAGAAAGGACCCCAGTAATTTTTAGCTTCGCACATAGTGAACTAATACGTCAGTATTAGAGGCGGGATAGTCCTGGTCCATAAAGAGCTCCTATATGGCACTGACAATATCAAAGCAAATATGATAAAACAATAAAACCCAAAGTTGCTCAGAATTGTTACCAATCACTAGAATTAATTGGATAAAACTGAGTGTGGAAACAGTCTCCTGGCAAAACTGTCCTGAACCCATTTAACAGACTGAGTAATCTCTTAAGGAAATGCGGAAACTGAGTCATTCAGAACTGGAGTAACCAGAGCAGGGAATCATGTGCCGTAGGGAACAATACTGTGTTAGAAAGAACTGACAAAACAGGATTTCCATTTCTGCTATTCTGCGTCAGCACAATCAGAAACACCTTTGTATTGTTTTTACGTTAACAAATTACAACGTAAGAAACCCTCACATCATTGCATTGTTTTCCCTCCACTTACATTTCACATCACATCTGTAGTTATAAATATAGCATTGTACCTGAAATCAAAATGGGTTTGAACACTTCTGTCATTGCAGGGTGACATGTTTCCAAAAAGTTGCATTGAACTTTTTCATTGAAATAAAGAGGTTCTTGAAGTTAGAGACCTCTTATTAAAAAAAAAAAAAAAAAAAAAAAAAAAAAAAAGTGGCTTTGTTTTGTAGCAAAGCAGAGAGCAATGCAAAAATCTGTTAGAAACTGAAAATGTAGCTCTGAAGTTATACACAAATAATAAGCTATCAGTGGGGAGTGTAGTAATTGCCACAAAACTATCAACAGTGAAATGAATAGTATTTGGAGGAAAAAACTAGTGTTAGCTGTTTCTCAGTGCCAAGCCAAGTTTTTCCAATGAATACTTTGGAGTTATTGCCAAATAATATAAACTCCCCTCCCCCCAAAAAAGTCATACCTACATGGGAGTATACGTCAGCGTGTATTTCTGATGACCACCAAATGCAACTCCAACTGTTACCAAGTCCCTCAGCTGCCTCAGAGAACAGATTGAAATTGTTCAGAAATGCTATTAATGACACACATTTTTTAATGTTCTAGTCTGCATCTTTTCATGCTGTTTTATTTACTTGCACAGTAGCAGAAGAATAACATTTCTGCATGGTCAGCCAAAGGAGAAGCAGCTTTTTTTTTTTTTTTTAACTTTTTTTTTTAACTTTGTACCTTCTGAGGTCTCACATGGGGCGAGGTTCATACTGCAAAGCTGCGCTGGACGTCGAAACACTGTCCCGCAGGAGGCAGGAAAAGTACAGAGCGGGCAGCAGCTGCTTCCTGTCCCACAGGCCCAGTCATCTGTTCCTGCAGGAGTCTGGGCCTTTCGGGAGAGCCACCCTTTTTCTCTCACACATGGTTTTTGAGATGTCCACTCAGAGGACGTATTTTTGGATGTTGATGTCCACGTGCCAGTGCTTCTCAGTGTTGTTCATTCCTAAGATATGTGAGAATTCTGAGTGACTTACCAGCGTGCCTTGTAGCAGAGAAAAAGGAAAACCACAGAAAACCTAGCACCCTGAAAATTGAGTATTTTTCAGGTAGATATGTATGTATAACACTTATACATAAAATGAAGATATTTCAAGCTTTATTTTCCTGTCATAGAAAAATGCTTTTTCTCTCTGTCATCTCCCTACATAAAGAAAGTCAAATGAGTCTTTTCCACACCTTCCCAAATTGTGAAGATCCCTTAATACCCTCCTTTGTACTTCTAGAGGTGGGAGGTTAGGTAGTCTCTTCACTGCAGTAGACACTTGAAATGGTAAGTGGATATTCTAAGGTCAGGAAGGTGACAACGCTCATAGACATAAATAGCAAGCAATACCTATTTGTGTGACTTCATTAATGGCCTTTAAATACACTTTATAGTAATTGTTAATAGAGTTTGGGTTTGAAACACAGTCAGAGAATGCCAGAATGATTTATGTCAGAAGGTACCTCTGGACATCACCTGGTCCAGGTCCCCAGTGAAAACAGTCCCAGCTTCAAAAGTATGTTTGGTTGCTCAGGGCTTGTCCAACGACATTTTGAATCAGTGCAGGGATGGGGATTTCACAGCCTCTGGGCCCCACTCCAGTGTTTGGCCATCCTTGCTGCAAAGAATTTTTTTTTCTTAGGTCTTAAAGTAATTTCCCATGCTGCAAATTGTATCTACTCCCTCTTTTTCTTTTGCTGTTACCCCTGGAAAAAAAGGTCTATCTGCCATCTTCTTTTCAACTACCCATTAGATAATTGAAGATAGCATTAAGATCCTCCCTTTGCCTCCTCCAGGCAGAACGAAACTCCACTCTCTTACATGTCAGGTGTTCTTCTAGGCCCCCAGCAATCTCCCTGACCCTCCAATGAAATAAAGACAGATTATCAATATATTTTACATGACTGTAGCATCTTGAGACAATATATGAATGCTGCAAACTAAAGTAGTTATTACTCTATTATTTCTCTTAATCAACTCAATGGCAAGGATATTCAACAGATTTCTGGGTTACTTGCTGTTATGCATCCAATGAATTAAAATGACATGTTACCCTAACCTGTATTTCACTGCTTGCTGTTTCATTCACTTTGGGCAGAAAAGGGAAAATAATTTATAATCTGAAAGACAATGATTAAAATAAGAATCTATTATACAATAGATACTTTAGATAGGATTTCACGTAACTGAGTGACAAGGACAAAATGCAACAGTAACATTTGCCTATCTGAGTGCCAGCAGCAGTATTATAGAGAAGATTTCTTGCATAGCTAATGGTTCTAATAAATTAACTTTGGTTTTAAATGGCCAATTGAAAACATAGGGAAAACAAATGACAAAGACTAAATAAGAATTCTTAACTTGTACATGAGGAGAGTTTAAAAAAATAAACTATACTATGACTTGAACTAATTTTGTAGAGGATTTAAGTAGATTTGTATTTTGTGGCCAAGTTAGAAAGTCCATTGATAGAAGCCCTAACATGAAAAGTCAACAAATCCAGTTACCTCTAACAGCTGTGCAACAATTCCACATATATCAATAATCCCTCAGTCCAATTGAATTCTAACACACTTCCATCTTTCTCTAAATTCCTTCTGTCAAAACAAATTTCTGTACCCGATAGCTTACAAGCAGAAAGTTACATCTATTATTTTCTGTCTGCATATTCCCATTTTAATTTCATTTCCCACTTCAAGCCACTTGAAATTGTATCAGTCACTATTATATACCATTTCTTTCAAGCTCCTTTGGAGAGCTCATGTTTTCCTCAGACTATTTTCCTCAACTTTAAGGTGGTTTAGAAACTGACAGTCTCTTCTGTCAGGTGGATGCCTTCTTCCCTGTATTTCTAATGTCTTTCAGTTTTGTCAGTAATTCTTGAGTTTGCTTTTAGATTTTCTATGCATTTTCTGAGAACTGGAGCTTTGCCTTGGTCTCCTCATGCAAAAACATCTGCTTCATAATATTTTAGTTACCATCCTGTTTTTTAAGAAGCATTATGTCCTTTTAAATCATTCTTCTTGGTACTTTTAGAAAGGAAAACCTTCAGTTTGAAAACAAATCAAAGGACTGTGTAGCTACTGGACTATGTATAGCAACAGCAGCAAACGTCAACCAAAAAAGCCTACTTAAAAGAATTAGTGTGATAGGCATGAAAAATAAACACATGTATTCTCAAATCTTAATTGCTGTTAAGCATAGCATAGAATCATAGAATGTCCTGAGTCAGAAGAGACCCACAAGGATCATCGAGTCCAACTCCTGTCCCTGCATAGGACAACCTCAAGATTCATACCATGTGTCTGAGGGCATTGTCCAAAGGCTTCTTGAATATCGTCAGGCTTGGTGCCATGACTGCTTCACTGGGGACCCTGTCCCAGTGCCCCACCGTCCTCTGGGTGAAGAACCTCTTCCTAATATCCATCCTAAACTTCCCCTGGCATATCTTCCTGACATTCACTCAGGCCTGCCATTCCCCCTGGTGCTATCATTGGTCACCAGAGAGGAGAGATCAGCGCCTGCTCCTCCTCCTCCCCTTGTGAGGAAACTGTAGACCGTGATGAGGTCTCCCGTCAGTCTCCTCTATGCTGAACAGACCAACTGACTTTAGCCGCTCCTCATACGGCTTTCCCTCTGAACCCTTCACCAACTCTGTGGCCCTCCTCTGGACATTCTCCAGTAGCTTTATATCCTTTTTATACTGCGGCACCCAAAACTGCCCATAATACTCAAGGTGAGGCCACACCAGTGCAGAGTGAGACAACCACCTCTCTCAATCAACTAGCGATGCGGTGCTTGATGCACCTGCAGACACAGTTGGCCCTCTTGGCTGCCAGGACACGCTGTTGGCTCATGTTCAACTTGCTGCCAACCAGAACCCCCAGATCCCTTTCCGCAGGGCTGGTCTCCAGCTGCTCGCTCCCTAGTCTATAGGTACATCCAGGGTTGCTGTGTCCCAGGTGTAAAACCTGGCACATGCCCTTGTTAAACTTAATGTGGTTGGTGACGATGCAGCTCTCCAATTTGCCTAGATCCCTCTGAAGGGCCTCTCTGCCCTCAAGAGTGTCAGCCATTCCCCCCAGTTTCATGTAATCCGCAAACTTACTTAGTAAACTTTCAAGTCTTGCATCCAGGTCATTTATGAAGACACTAAAAAGTACTGGCCCTAAGATGGATCCCTGCAGGACCCCACTACTGACTGGTTGCCAGCCCGGTGTAACCCCATTTACTATGACCCTTTAAGCCTGACCCATCACCCAATTGCTCACCTATTGCATTATGAGTTTATCCAGCTGTATGCTGGACACTGTTCAGGAGGATACTGTGAGAGACAGTACCGAAGGCTTTACTGAAATCAAGAAAGACTACATTAACTGGCTTCCCTTGGTCAACTAGATGGGTGACCTGGTCATAGAAAAAAAAATCAAGTTTGTTAGGCAGGACCTTCCCCATATGAATCTGTGCTGGCTGGGACCAATGACTGTTGTCTTTTAGGTGTATTTCAGTAGCTCCCATTATAATCTTCCCCATAATCTTGCCAGGCACTGAAGTGAGGCTAACAGGCCTGTAGTTAACGGGGTCATCCCTGCTGCCCTTCTTGAAGTTTGGGACAACATTTGCCAGCCTCCAGTCAGCTGGTGCTTCTCCGGATTCCCAAGAGCATTGAAAGATCATTGAGAGAGGTTTCACTAAGACATCAGCAAGCTCTTTAAGTGATTCACAAAAATCTTACCACTTTTGAAGGGCCCCATCTACATCTGAATCTTATGATATCGAGTCTAGATTCTGAGAATATAGCTGTTGCCTTAAAACTTGGAAATGCTAATATCTAAAAAGCCTACTGTGAAAACAATTTCACAAAAAAAAAAATCCTTCTAAGGCTCTCTAAAATGGTGTGATAAAGAATATTAGAACCATTTTAAGCAACTGTGATTAAAAACCCATAAATATACTACTTGAATAAGTATATGTTCAGGAAATAAAATAACTGGCAAAGTTCACTGAAATTATTTCTGTGTCTCATTTGTAAAGCTCTGTGTTGTACAGGTATTAACTAGTATCAGACACTAAACCTACAACAAAAACTGGTGAGAGACGTTTTTTAAATGAAGACTTCTCCTGAGAATCACTAAGCAGCTATTATTCTTTATTCTTTTCTTGTAAAATGTACTGTTTTCCCACTCTATTTCCTAACCTCCTCTCTTAATATGCAAGCACATGTGGAACACTGAATCACACTCCAGAATGGCAGCAATTGGTATGCATACGGTGTTAATCGAGACAGGAAACATTCCTTACCAGATGGATATGGATTTTTGTGAATGCATAATGGCCCTTTAAGAAGCTTAATAGAAAAGTATGAAACCTTTTACAAACAGCATTCCACAGCAGGATTGCCAAAAGCAAGTGCACATAAATAGCTCAGATAATTGGAGCCGTATTCCCGCACCCATCCCCAGCGACAGAGGGGCAGCTGACCGTGCACCATGGGCTGTATTAGCTTCCTAGTCTGGGTTGATCCTTAAGTTGCCCTCATAGCCTTTCAAATACCAGAAATGTAGGTTTTACCCTCTTTGCCAGAGCTTTAGCATTTAGTCACTGAACATAGCTTCCCACTTTCCACATATGAGTAGATTTCTTTAAATCCTGCACTTGTTACAGAAGCAGCTACAGGCTGCTACAAAGATGTGGGCACTGTACTGTACACATGCCTTCTCCAGGCACAGTGAGTCCTGTCCCCAGACCAACAAACAGGGGAAGAGGAGATGAAATCCAGCAGGACAGTGGTAACGCAGGGAACAGGACACAGGCACCTCAAATTTACATTCTTCGCTGGGGCAAGGGGCACAGCTGCTTTCTGATACCATTGAACACTAATAGGAGTTGTGATGAGTCTCCTGTGAAGACCCATCTACATAATACTATTCTTTATCTGTTTTCTTTATCTACATTTTCAAAAACATGTGTATGGCATATGTTTCTCATCGTTGACTGTGACCTTTGTTTATTTATAGTTTTAAAAACTCTGACTACTGCCAGACACTATTAAAAATAAACATTTTTAATTGTTTTCATGTTTTATCCTCCCCTCCCCTTTCCACTCAAGTCTGACAGGATGAAACATTGTTTTTGCTTGGGATAGAGCTACTACTGCTGCAAGAAGAAAGAGGACTAGAAGGAAGTTGTATACATATTAGAATAGCTTTATATTCAACTGTCAGGAAACAAAGCAAACTAGCATCTCCCAGCTCCCTTTAATATAGGTCTCCCTGTTCCCAGCATCTATCTTCATCTGAGGGGGCAGAGATGAGTACTGAATTGCTCTCCTGCCCTTAGCCAGACCAAACCTAGCTCTTTCTTCCCAGGAGCACAGCCTCAACACGAGAGTCTGTCTTCATTTCCCATATAAACAAGATAGCCAGACTGTCCAGTGAAAGGTGGGGTTTTGTTTCCTCGGGCAGAGCAAAAGTGTTTGGCATCCAAAATGAGTTGCTTTAACAACTAGAATAAAAGATGAGAATATGTCACAAGTGTGCCATCCCCCTTTCTGCCTTCTACTCACCATTTGCGGTTTTGTCTTTGGAAACAGACACTTTTGCCTTTTTTTTTTTTTTCATGGGTTTAAGAATCTGATTCCAGACCTCGGCAAAATTGGTACAAAATACCAGAGAAAAGTTAAACTGCAAGTTTTTCAGTCTTTCTGAGCAGCTGGCTTTTGTGGTTCATCAATCAGATCAGTCTTTCCTGGAAACCTGATTTTGGGGTACAAAGCCATGTTTCAGGGAGCTGGGATGCCTTCTTGGCACCATGGATTTTACTGCATGAAGTCAGTCACTCTAATAGCATTGCGGAACCAAAACCTCTTAGACAATATGCTGCTGAACAGATAGAAAAACATTAAAGGTGCTCCTACATCTCCTGCAAATTCTTAGCGTACCTACCAGAAAAGCAGTCGGAACTAGACTTTCTTGCTACCCAACATACCGCCTTTTCTGAAGATTCTACTTTATTTCTTAGTCAATAGTAACGAGGCTTTAGAGAAGCCACTAGGCTGAATCAGTTTCCCAATGTAAATGGGGGTAGATCATACTGTATCTGTATCTGTTTTCCTTTCTTCCATTATTCTTCCCTTTGCCTTTTTTTAAGCTAAACCTCCTTAGGCAAAGCCATTCCCTTAGTAAATCTTTGTACACTGCCTGGCACAAAGGGCCCCAAGCACAGCTGGTGCCCTTCAGAGGGTGCAGTTTTTGCAAAGCAATGTAGGAGCAGAATCACATAACGTGCTCTGAAGTGGAAAACAAAGGACCCCAAAGAAAAAGGACCCCAAAGTACTCCCTCATCCTTGGAGTGGGGAAGAGAAAAAACTAAAAAGAGAAGAAAAAAGAGGGACAAAGGATGTAGGTGACCCTCATCCTCCATCCCTGTGAGGGCTCCCAGGTCTTCCTTCTCCTGCCTTGCAGTTGCATGGCCAGGTAAAATCTCCCTGGTGAAAGTACCAAGCGAAGGAAAACCAGACATCTGACTAGAACAGCCTGACAGATAGTGAAGCAGTACAGTGCTGATGGAAAGAAGCTAATAACATGCATCTTCTCTGGAAAGATCAATCCCTTTTTTCCAAGACAAAGAGGTAAAAATATTCTCAGCCCTTAGGAAAAAATTAAGAGTGAGTGTGTGTGTCTGTCTGGGGCAGCGGGGGTGTTCAAAGGAGGGGTGGATGGAAGTTTTTGCATTCCTCCTGACATGTCTGGGGAGCAGGTAGAAAACAAGGAGTGAACAGTTAAAGCCATTACATGCTGTTTCTTTGCCCAGTTTTGTTTTGTTTGGATGATTACTGCTCTGCCTGTGAACACAAATTCCTTCTGAATATATTCATTTATTTCCTTGCTCCTTTTGTGCTCTCTGTTAGATCCCTTCATACAAGAGGTTACAATTGGAATTTCTGATCTCTTCTCTCATTCTCTGCCTTTAGCTAGATCTTGACAACAGAAGTAAGTGAAATCAGCCTTCCCTGCAGGTAGGAAAGTCAAAGTCCATGGCCTAAATTAGTGATCCATGATTCAGAGAATTGTTCCTCCATCTTACCTCAGCAGGTGGCCATACAGCAGGCGATACACCACCAAAGCACCAGCACAAGCCTTCTTCCCTCCAAGGGCAGCAGTTACGCAGCGTTGATGGAGACAGACCTGTCTATGCTGACTGGGAAGGTATAATCGCTCTTCTACAGGAAGAGTGATGGAAAATGTGACTGAAGAAGTTTCCAGCCTATGGTACCCTCAGTACCATTGTGCCTGGGAACAGGTGCTATGTTGAGCTCCAAATTTAAAAAAAAAAAAAAAAACAACCAAACAAAAAAACCCTGCAAAAATCAGACACTTCCATCTGCTGATGCTGCCGTTCACGCTTCCTGTCTCAAACACACTGAATGGATGTTCTGAATCACATGCAGCTCGTGAACCATGGCCAGCAGCACGGCCAAACACAGCCTCCTTCCTTCCCTGTTTGCAGAGGAGTAAAGCCTTGCCTTCATCCCCTGACTACACCATCATTTCAAAAATAATAATTTATAATCACAATTCATAACCCAGAATTACTACTGGGTATTTAAATCCCTCAGGCAAATAAAATATTGCAAAGTTATGGTATAATTTAAATTAGTGACAGTATTTCCACTGAACTCAACATAGCCAGTCTTTCACCCACTAAATCTTGTTGAAATAGGAGAACACTTGTTAGTAATCAGGGATTTCTCTAGTGCTCTGACAGCCTGATCTCCTGCATAAGAGAAGCTCTAGGATTTTCCTGAATTATGACCTAAATAGAAAAAAAATATAAATAACCATCCAGAAAAAAAAATATATCCAACTTTGATTTATGGATTTCTGGTAATGGAAAACCTACTGTTGTCTTTACTAAAATTGTCATAAAGGTTACTGCCATTTCTACATAATTGGCACCTTGTGTCTATGAGAATTTGCTTAGCTTCAAACTGCAGACATTGAACTTTGTTCTACTTTTAATTAATCAATAGAGAGGTATCTATTTTCAAGACTATTTGTTGTAGATTGGAAAAAATACCTTTAGCCTACACATGATAAATTAAATGGATTTATTTATTGAGGTTTTATCAGCAGTTTGACATTCTCTTTTCATTCTTGTGATTCCTGTCTGACCATTCCAACATTTTCCTGTAGGAATGGGGAACCTGATATTCAGGCAGTTACACACAAGCTGATACTGCTCCTCCTTGAAACCACACATTTCCGCTAACTGGTGCAGGCTTGTAGCAAACTGGCTTGAGTGATTAAGCAGATGTTCTAGAAAAATCTCTCTAAAAAAAAGCCTGAATACATAAACCAAAATCAGACCATTGTAAAGGCATTTCATTGTACTTTACTGAACAAGGTAGGCAAATGTTATTTCAGCTCATCCTATCAATACAAATATTGAGTTACATTAAGATATCATGCATCCTGGAAAATTTACCAAGTGGAAGAGGAAAAAGAGGCCTAAAAATTGTTCAACTATAAAGTAAAATAAATTTTCCCTTTTTATCCAAAACCTGATCTTCCTGTGATACTTCCCTTGCAGGTAGAATTATATAACTGAAGTAAATAATCAGATGTCCAGACTCTGACGGGGGAGGGGGGCAGCTGTGAGGGATCTAATAACCGTCAGAGACCCCACAAAGTATCATTGGGTGTAGAATACTTCCATTCTCATTAGTTGCAAACAAATCAAATAGTTACGAACAGCTCTGACTTTTTGTAAACAACCTAGAAGTTACACATACTGATTTTTAGAGGCAGGGTAAAAGTTCTTCCACTTTATTTATAGAGGTGGAGAGAGACAAGGATATCCTTTGGACTACTGCAGCTCAAAACTCAGAAAGAGTTTCCTGCTTCCAACTGTGTCACTAGGAAACAGGAAAAGCAAAAAAGAATATTTACCAAAAAAATATTCCTGTATATATTATATCAAACTGCTATTACTACTGGCCATGAGAAAAAAAGCATAACATCTAGTCTTTCTTGACTTTAGGATATTTATTATCATAGATTTACACTTCTGAAATCATGGTTAACAGCAGAGTTCCTCTGTGTTCAGAGCACATTTATAGGCTAGGAATAGCTATTGCCAGAGGAAATAAGCAAGAGGGTCAGGGGACAAGCAAATTAAAAACAAACCCAAAATAACCCAAGGATGTACTGCTTTGGTAAATATAAACTTGTTTTAAGTGCCATACTTGTAAAGAGGATATCTATATTGGATCAATAATAATACATTTATTGAAACTTACAGGAATCCATGGGATATTTATTTTCACGTGAAACACAGCCCTGAAATCAGTGAAGGTGACAAGGTGATTTAATAATGCATTCCCCACCCCCCAATGTGTGTTAATCCTGATTAATCCAAATTTTAATGATATTTTACAGCCTGAATTTTTTAAATTGTTACCACAACACACAGCAAATCCTTAGCATGGCTGCCAAATTGATCTAATCCTCTATTTCACTTTAAGTAAAACAAAACAGTAGTAGTGTTCGAAGATTTCTTCCATTACTGGAAACAAACCTCCCAGCTATCTTTTGCTGAAGATGACAGCTACATTAAGGCTCATTAGAAGGATCACCCACTTGCTTGTTTTTCAGTATAACTCATGCAAGTGATATCAGATGATATCAGAAACCATTTCATTACGTCATTCAAAAGGTATCACAGTATATGTAACCCTGAATGCAGGTGATCTTGGTCCCCAGGCAGTAGGAAGACAAGCTTTATGATGAGTTGTATGAACTTGTGTTTTTGTTAAAAAAACCCAAAACCAACAAAACCCACACCCAAACCAAAAAACAACACACCCCCCAAAAAAAAAGAAAATCACAACAGCCAAACCACAACAAACTTTCTTCTCCAACCCACAAACCAAAACACCGCCACACACAACACAGAAGAAACCCACGCACACAAAAAAATATCAGAATTATCATTTGTAAGAAGTCAGGTGCCAGGAAAATTTTTTGTTTTTGTTTTTATTAGCTGAGGCCTGATCTGGAAGTTTCAGAGAAAGCTTGAAAAAGTCATACAGAAGCATGACAGTCAGGTGACTTATCTTATATTTTTGATTTTAGAGACAAGTACACCACCACTGTAAGAGTGTCAGAGAAGCTCATCTCAATTGGAACTGCTGGACTAAGATTCAGTCACAATTTCACAGCTCTGCTGCAGTCTGCAGTTCCTACTCTGTGGAGGTATAATCCTTCACATTTCAAAAAGGTATTTGAAGGCATGTTACTGCCGTCAATGCCTGGACCTAAGCTCATCCAGAGGGTTGAGTCTCCTGGCCAGATTTTCAGTATAGTAAAGTATGCTCTAAAATAAACCAAGTGATCCAACCTGCTTTGAATGGAGTAAGTAAACAATATTTTCTTATCAGTCAATGCTAGATAAAGAAATTTGCTTGACATTTAAAATTATTGGATACCGATGTAAACTAATGGTTGGCTGTGAATACTGATCATGAATAAGTTCAAATATTGTCATAAGTGATAAAGCTTTTAGATGGTTGTACAACTAAACTGTGTTACAATAACAATCAACCGTGAAAAAATAATATCTTTAATAATCTCTTCATCTACTCTGCATTTCCCCCTTCAGTCTAAGTACTTGTATATTCCAGAGAATGGTTTAAACATTAGGAATGTGTTTTGAAGCCAGTTTTCTTGCCTTTATTTTCATACTAGATAAAAAGTCTACCACTTTTAAAGGGTATAACTTTAACATGATTTCTCTTCTCACACAATGGGCATTCTTAATGAAGAACTGGAAGTCTTATCAAAGCACTGTCCCCCAAATGAAAACTTTGTCTGGGTAACTCCATCACTAACAGTTTCAGTCACACTGCCAAACATTCCAATACTTCATGGTAATGCAGAACATGAATTGAACAAATCTTTGCGGGGGGGTGGGGGGGGGTGGGGGGTGTGAAAGAGTCTGACGTGTTTTCCCACAGGACATCAGAGTCATCTTATCATTTCTCAAAGTAGAAGAAATCTTGCCCTCTTTGTTTCTTTCCTTCCCCCCAACCAGTTTTCTTCTTCCCCTTAACGATCAAGACAGTAGTGATTTTGCTGATATAGCGGTGGCCTGACATGGGATAAACTCCTGAGCAGAGAAATGTCTTCAAGGAGCGTTGGGCTGAAAGGTTGGGTCTGTGCTGGCGAAGGCAGCGCGGCCCAGGTGGGGCACCCTGTGCTTCAGCAGCGCTGAAATGCGGGCCGGGCAACAGCACCAGGTGGTCCTCCTGGGTTTTCTCAGCCTGCTTCCCAACATGAACCAAAACATCCAGCATATCCAAGAATTTTTTTTTAAGTCTACCAAGGGATGTTCAAAATTTAATACACTTTCGCAGAAAGTCATAGGTGTATTTCCCCACACCACTTAAGAACAGATTAAAGAGTAGAGTTTAAAATTAATCCAGCACTCAGCTTAGAAGTCAATGAAATAAAACAGGAGGTATACATTTTAAAAATTGCATGTATTTCCTGAATGTTCTTGAAGTAGTTACAGGAGCAAGAATAAAACCATCAAGAGTGGTGATTAAGCATTACTTCTCCCTTTTATGTTTTCTGTGATCATTTGAAGAAAAGGGTCCAAAGGAAAAAATAAAGGCAGGGTTTTTTTCCATTTAATCTGCATAACATGAACAATTAGTTTTTACCTTATCTCACATGATTTGAATAAAATTTGGTTTTATGTTATTTTAAAATAATGACCTTGTGTACAACAGATGTACACCAATCAGATACTTGCAACAGTCATCAGTATAGCAGAGGCTTTGCTTTCAAGTACCAAAATTCTGCAGGATGGTTATGGAAGTTGGAGGCATCTGATGCTCCTGTTTAAGAATTTCTTCACAGGATTACCCCAGAGCTAACTCAGAGAACCCCAGACAGCCCCAGCACATGTAAGATTCAGTCGACAACTTTGTTAAGTTCCTATTTGTCTAATGTCCCAAGGCAGCCTGGTGTTCTGCTGGTTACCAGAAATTTCTTTTAGAGAACAGAAGAAAAAAGTCTGATTCAAGAAAGAAGCAAATGGAAGTGAGTGCTCACAAGGTCCTCAATGGGAACTAAAATAAATGCTCCATGTCACTTCTCTTACAACAAGGACTAAGAGTCTGGAAGTAAATCAGCAAGAGCTTGCCCTTTGCCCATCTTTTACTTATTTGTTTCTACTCACCAAAATGAATGATTTCTGAGTATCTAAACTGGTCTGAAGAAAGATGATACTTATAATATGTGGGATGTTTATAATAGAACAGGACAACTAAATACTTAAACATAAAAATCATAAATGCCCTGTAACCATGACACACAAGGTCTCCCCTACTAACATCCAGAGGCTTCATCAGTACTGCACCAGGTCAGATAAGGAAGATTCCTACTATCCCTGCCCTCTTTATTTACTAATGCAAATGGTGTTAGACACCTTATTCCTGTTTTATTCTACTTGTAAGTGGCTTCATAAATCCACTAGTCATGCACAGGTCAACATCTTAGAGTAGATTACATTAAAAACACTTGTTTTAAAGGATCCCTTTTTTTATCTTTGTTTTTTAATAGAGTAACCTTTTAAAGAAAATCAAATCAAGATGATTACAAAACAGCAGCAAGATCAAAATCTAGCTATTGTAATTTCCATTAACATCACCCTTCTCTAGTATATCTACTAGCATTGGGCTTCCTTGAATTTGTGCACGATGTCAAAAAAACCTTTGTAGTACCACCTAAAAGTAGTTATCTCTTACTGTAAGAAAATAAATTTTATTCCTAAAGAAATTCAGGACTGCTGATCAGCTGGAGTTAATGAAGTTGCAGAATACTGGGAAATCCAAAATGGTCAGACTAAGCTGTTTTCTCCAACTTGTTCCCTATTTTCCATACCACCCACAGGATGTGTAGGCAATTGTATCAGACCACTGCCCATTTTCCTATCCAAACTATTAACACTTATGCATAAAATATCATAAACCCAGGAGCTGTAACACACTGTAAATGCACTAGCTTCAGAGAGGCGATATTCTGCTTTAGGATATTATGATGAAAATACTTCACCAAGAAATAATTGGCCAATTTAGATGTGTGAGCTTCCACACTAAAACTTTCTTGAAATGGGTTAGGCACTTGTTACAGAAACGTAGGAAGAAGGACAGAATTTGCTTTGCTTTTTTTAATTCTTTGCAGAAAATTACATTGAGGGACACACATTCAGATATTTTACAGTTGAATGTATTAAAGCACCACAGCAGGACTTGAAAGAGCCGCAATCTACCCCTGGCTTACTAGGAAATCTTGCCACATAGCCTTCCATATCTATGATTTAGTTCCCCTGCAGATCGTTGTTTTTATTAAGTGCTTTGCAATTTACTAGCAAAAAGATATCAAAGAGCTATTATTTCTATTACATACTTAGTGATTTTAATGCTAATCCTTCTTCCAGTGTATATGTCAAAGTTCTCATTGATCTCAGCAGAAACAGGTTCAAAACTTCTGGCAATAATTTTGGGAAGCTTAGGATTTTTCTGATGCTGAGCTAAAAGTTTCCAGCAGGGCTGAGGTAGGCCAGACCAATATTTGTCAATGGGTCTTTCTACATGAATTGTATGATTGACACTAATGTATGGCATTTTTTCGTTTAGGTTTAGTTTGGGTGGGTTTTTAAACCTTTTCTCTCTATCTGTAGAAAATTGAAAGATTTAGATTTTTATGTCTACCAATCCAGTGTCCACAACCTGTAGGGGTAGCAACTACTTAAATAACTGCTCTTTAACTTTCTGAAAAATATTATATATGTTGTCTGCCAGCTAACCCAAACTTATTTTAAAGTGTATCAAGTGATTTCAGAAGCAGGCAGTAGTGATTTATTTTAGCGGTTTCCTCAGGCTTTATTCTATCATTCAGTAATTGGTTGCAAGATCCATTTACAGACTACAATGTATCCTACACTGCAAAAGTGGCATTACATTACTTAATTTTGATCCAGTTCTGGCATTATATTCTGATGGAAATCCTAGCTCATTTGGAAATTATGTCTGCCTGGGAGCCCCCACTTTCCTTCTGTGGTGTAGCACAATTGGTCCTTTTTGATCCTCAGTGACAAAACCCATAATTTTCCAAATAATAAAGCCTACCTATAAATAAGTTCAGTTTGCATTAGTTGAGAAGTAGAAGAATAAAACTGAAAGATGCAGGTGTAAAATATCTGAAAAATTAGTACAGTAGAAATACAATAAAGCAAATGGATTATTGGAGCTATATGTCTCCTAAGAAATGCATGTATCTCCTGGCATTCATCGGTAGCATTACAGAAGAGATGAAGTTGTTAAAGAACTTTGAAATGTCAAAACCAGCCAGTTTCATAACTGAGACATAGGTGGGAAATGCAGGGTGGGGAAGAGAAATCATTCAAGCATTCAAGCTACTGTCTGCTCATTCCAGCAGCTCTCCCTGCTCATGACCCATAGATCTTTAAAATGCCTTGTTTAAATATCTTCAAATTTATTTTTTTTTTTAAAAAAAAAAAGAGTTGTCAGCTGGCCACAGACCACACATTCCAGAACTGAAGTAGAAAGGAATGTGAATGGGTGGGTGGGGGAGAGGAAGGAAATCAGATTCAGTATTGAAAACAAGACTAAACTGAGAAACAGCTGATGTGCACTCAGGCAGTTGCAGTGTGCAAGACTATTTTTGTTCATAGTAACTTATGTTCAGAAAAATAAGTGGTAAACAGACATTTACTGGTTTACTTTGAAGGCTTTATTTTAACATGATCAGTATAACATCATTTATGAGATACCAAAGACAAAAAGTAAATTCAGATAAGCTGTAGGCCATCTACAGGTCAAAAAGATGGTTAATATTTCTTTATTCAGAATGAAGTAGAATCTCAGGAGATACTGATAGATGAATTCATTTAACCAAAGGCTAAGCAAGTATAGACTCCCAAAGGCAATGGAATCATAAAAGATTATGAAATAAACCAGTCAGTTTGAAGATGCAGACCAAAGGTTAATACTATTGCCGATGTAAAGCTATTCCAGGGATTTTTGTATTTGATAATAGATTAACAGTAGGCTTGTCAGAAAACTGAGGGTGTCTAACAGCTACATTTAATCTTACATACCTTTACCTTGGGAGAAGAGAGAGAAGGAAGCAGTCAGGAAGCTAGAGTGTTATTGACTTTTTAGTCTGATCAGAATTTAGTTTGGAAATGTATTCTTTAGAAATTCTGCAGATGACATGAACATAAAAATACTTCTCCCTTTCTACTACTGCTTCTCAGAGCCTAAGTCAACCTTTTCTCTGTTCCTGGAAGGATCTCAGTGGCAAGACCCCAGTTGATCTGTAGTGGAGTCAAAGCCCAGGAGAAAAGATCTAGAAAGGTCTGCAGGAAGCAACATAAGCAAAGAAATGGAGCCAATAAATTGATAAATCAGAAGAATATATTGCTACCAGGATCTTCAGGGTATTTAGACAAAAGAAGGAACTGGGAATATCAGAAAACACTGTATTTTCTTTTGTGCCAAAGACTGAAAAGATTTTCTCCCTGTTTTTATAACAACATCAGAGATTAAATTGCTATTGCTTGTCCAACCTCTGTGTTGGTTCAACTGGTTCCGGGCCCTCATACAGTAGTAAGACACATCACTCTGTATAGGGAGGTATTGCACACTTCGTTGTGGGAATAAAAACAGGACAGAGTGGGCCAGACTTCCTGCAACTGGAAGATTTGGTTCAATTCTTTGAGAAGGAAAAGATGGAAGTATGTTCAGTAAAGTGAGGTGGCAGAGCAGCCCTTTGTCCCCAAAGGAGGGAAGCTCTGGCTGAGGTGAGGAATGCTGCTGATGATCACAATCAGCTCTTTCCTGGACATACTTCTCCCTGCTAATCAGCTGGCCAAGTTCTTCCAAGAAGCCAGCACTTGATCTGATGTCAAAGAATGGCCATAATCTGATCATCATAGTCACTAGTTATATGAACTGGACTCTTATCTTAGTAACAGGGAAAATAATATACGCCTTCTTCACTGGCTAAACAACAGGTCCCTGGAGGGAAGACAGTCATACCAATTTGTCCCTGAAATGGTAGCTCTGAGGAAAGGCTGGTCCTAACTAACTCCTTTGTATCTGAGCTTTGTGTATTGCCCTTCCTCATCATTGTTTGTAGGCCCCTCTTCAGAATCCTTCATAGTAGTGATGGCATTATATTAGTATTAGTGCTTCAGAAATGCCACAGTTAATAGATGGAGGAATTCCTGTTTGGTTTTGCTGGCCCTGTTCACTTTTGGGGGGTGGTGGTGGAAAGGAAATCATCAAGGTTTAAATTTGGAGCAGGTTTACCTGAGTGTCACTACGTTCATCGTTTTAAGTTCCAAAATACAGCTTCTGATGTTTTGTATCTCCTTTCCCCCCAATCTCTAACACAAATATTTCTGAAAGAGGTTTCTAGAGGACTTGAAGCTTTCCTAATTAAGGAAAGAGTAAACAAACAAACAAACAAAAGACCCCCTTCTAAACCAAGAAGTCAGAAGGAGTTGTCTTATTTAACTCTTCAAGGATGCTTATAAAACGTTTCTTTCACACAGACTCTTTTTCCCCTCTCCTGGAATTTCTGTCAAACTTTCTCCTATCAGCACAGAATCGAATACAGTGTTCAGTTGACCATTATGATATTAAAAACTACATGTACGGGGGGGGGGAAAGAAAAAAAAAAAAAAAAAAGAGAGAGGTAAATCAAATATCAGACAGAGATCTCAGAGTTTATACTCTCAGATTGTAAGTACACCACTAGTGCACTTTTCTACTTCTATATATTTCTTATAACAAAATTTAGAATAAACATGTTCATATATGATAATATGAATAGATAAAACAATAGGAAGCAAAATGATACTGAGAGAACAGAAAAAACATTTTACTCAATAAAATATTTTGGTTTGCTACTATTTGTTCTACTGTTTTCCTCAAATGTTATTCAGAAAAGTTATTCTACTCTTCCCTCATAAACGGATTTTTTTTAATCATTCATTTTATCCTACTAATGGAATTAATATAAAGAATATAAAATAATAAAACACATAAAATTGCCTAAAGGGGAAAAAGTAGGAAATAAACTCACAGTTTGAGCTGTGTCACTATCACCATCCCACAGCATACCATCAACGACCCAAGAGCTTTCTTTAGCTTGGCTCTTTCCTATAAAAGCTCCCTTCCCTGCTCCCAAATTGAACTTCAGCCTAATGCACCTGAGATTAATTTCCTAAAATGAGCAGTACCTTACAGTTCTTCTCTATGGCACACAACTGTAGCAGGTTCATGCAATAATGTAGGAATGAAGTTAAATAAAGGTGTCATTCTTAGCAGAAGACAAGCATAAGGTGTTGCAGAGTATAGAGAGATAATTATTTAAAACCTTATTTTTCTCATAAGGGTGCAGTACTATACTTGTGTGATAACATCACATGCATGGTTTTGTGCTTTAAAATAGGAGTCTTATGCACATATGCTCCTTATTCACCTGCAGACTATGTTTCTATCCTTTTGAAAGTCATCTTGCCCTTTGTTGAAATAACTTTAAAATGCCTCTACTTTCTATCATATCTATAACTTAATTAATTGTGAAATTGTACAGTCTACAACTACATCTATTTGATTGTAATACTAGATTTTAGTTAGGTTAAGAGAAAACAAAATTGAAATTACTTAGACCTGATATGTTTTGATGATTAAATGTTTCTACCTGGATCAATAAATCCAGGAAAGAAGCTGATGTAAACACAGAACATTTATGTAATATATTGTAGGAGCTAATAAGAAAAAAACCCACAGTAAAAAGATTAGATATTATGCTCAAGTAGATAAAACTTCTGAATTTCTAGATGTTTCCTAAGCAACAGCCTTAAGCAGGCAACACAGTATAACTAAGAAAATATTTTTAATTGAAAGGAGGCTCAAACATCATATATCTAGCTATGTCTTCACTTTCTAATTGTCCAATTTCATCAAATGATCCATGGGTTCAGTAGCTCTTAACTCATTAGTATCATTAATGATTATTTGGTGTCTGCAGTATTCCTCTCACCTGCATTGCTTTGTGCATGAGCCCTCATGTAATTGAAACCAGTTAGACTCCCATGTGGGCTGAAGGAATTCAAGGCTGAGAATTCTCAAAGTAGTCCAAGGGATTTAATTTCAATAACCAATATGCATCTAAATCCCCTGGAGTGCTTTGAGTAGTCTCAGCTCAAAATCCAAGCATGAGCATCTCAGGTGAATCTATTAATTACATTGGTCTGTTTGCTTGAGAAAGGGGTATTCAGTTTATTACAAATAAATACCTTCTCAAGCTTTTTCCCCTGGGATTCTTCTTCATTGTAATTTTGGTAGTGGTTCTTTGTCTGAATCAGATATTCAAAGTAGAACATTAAACTTGAAATAAGTTTAGATGGCAACTGCGTTTCCAGTATGGAATTACTTCTAGTTTTACCATCATCCATTTTGTTTAATTCTCTACAATTCAAGCTAAAGACAAGGTTAAAAGACAGCATTGTAGGTTCAGCTGTTACCTTATCTTAGCAGCGATCATTTCTTCTGCTCAAGAAATGTAAGCAAACATCACCATTTTCCCTCCAAAGTGAATGTAACTGCTGTGGAGATTACTGCTCAGTACACTGCGTATCTCTTCTGTAATCTGCAGATTAAAGCAAAATCTAGGAAGTGTTACATAAAAATTTTCCAGTAGCGGCTGAATGCATATTAGATGCTGTTAAATGTCAGTTGGCAATATAATGTGCATTCTACTGCATGAACGATCACCGGAGGCATTGCCTTTCACCATCAATCTAAAAATGGTTATGGTGATAAGATAAAGCTAATACTTACACGTGTAGGTCTGGAGACAGAGCTCCCTTTTATTTACATGGGGAAGCAAATGGTCTCAGAGCATGTGTATATTCAGAAAAGCAAAGAGAGGAATCTCTTTGCCAGTCCTTGCAATGAAGACTGGGTTTGCTCACATTAAGAAATGACCCTACAACACATGCCAGTGAAATCACGTTTATTTTTAATTCAGTAAGGAAGGGGGTACATGTCTTTCAGAATGCAGATATTTTTTGCTATATGTTCTGGTTGCAGATCGAGACTGGAATGGATTAGTTATCTAGAGTCTATGGAAAACGAAATGTCCTTTAAAGTGTGAGTTAAGTAGCACAGAGGTTAGGAGAGACCGTAATTGTAATGACTCACAGCTCTTGCTTGTGATAACTCCACAGTGCCATTAGATGGAGGAAAAAGAAAAAAAAAAAAAAAAAAAAAAAAAAAAAAAAAAAAGAGTATAATATTACTGTTTAAAAAAAAAAAAAAAAAAAAAAAAAAAAAAAAAGTTGATACTATTATGGCTTATCTTGAGAGGATGAAAATGCATATGTTCAGGGAGCTCTTATTATTACCCTAACTATTACCATAGGGCTGAGTAGGCATAACCATTTTGTGCTAATTATTGTACAAAACACACACCAAAAAATCTTTAACCAAAGCACAATAGTCTTAAGTAGAAGAAAAGAGACAAGCAAAAAAGCTAAAGGCAGTGAAGCAGAAAGACATAAAGTACAAGCATGATAAGACAACTCAGCACTATAAGGTGGTTGTTTCAGGATGGCAACAGCATAATTATTCTCACGTACCTGGGTTTTTTAAGACAAGCAGCAAATGACTTGTCACCTACAGTACTTTATGGTAGAAACGGAGATGCATAAGCCTTTTGTGAGACCTCCTCTAGAACTCGCGAAAGTTTCTTGTCACCAGTGTTTAAGGTTATCTCGAGGATAATCAAGGGGAAAAGATCCCATTTCATGAGAATAGATTAAAAGATTTAGATCTTTGTTTGTTTTGCCTAATAAAATGTGGGGAATAGTATTGCTGTCTATAAATATGTCATGGGTAAATGCTAGAGAGGGGAGAGTTTTACAATATTAGACACTGTTAGTACAGGAATAAATAGTTGCAGTGTTGGTGGGCAGTCTCTAGCCATGAGCGCAGAAAAATTCTGGAATAGCTTCCCAGAAGGAGGCTAGATGAAAACCAAACTAATTATTTTTAAGACTGCATTCAACCCTTTCTACATAACATGACTTCTATAGCAGTTTGGCTGTCTATATTTACTAACCCAAAGAAAAGTGCTTTCCCTTCATTTTTTTTTTGTGGTTTGATTATTGGTCCAAATTTTAGCTGGCTAAAATTGGGTGAAATGAAGTCTCTACTCCCTTCTTTATATATACTTATCATCATATCAACAATAGGAAAACTGTTTAGACATGAGCAGGCATCAGCCACTAAAACCATTGGGGCTCCATGGGATGTAAGTATCTGCTTACATGGATTCAAGTGTCATGCAGGATTACAGATTACAGTCTCTGACATGATTAAAAGGGGGGAAAAAAAAAGCTTACTGTATAGTCTGCACTTCCATGGAATTAGTGAGGTTAATGTTAGGCTTGCATGGACAGTAATTCATCATTTTTCCTCATGAATGAATGGGTTGTGTATGATTAATGAAGCCTACAGATGACCTGCGATACATGTTACATAACACAAGGTCTGGTACATTCCCAGTGATTGGCAAAATCAATCATCTTACTTATGCTTCATTACCGCTAATAGTTTTATAGCCACCTTGAAAAAATGATGAAGTAGTAAGGGATCATTTTTCAGCTTGATAGAATGGTTTAATAATTTAAGAATAAATATTTAGCCATGCCCTCCGAGCTGTAATGTTTATCCTTTAGTCCATTTGTTTGTGTGTTTTCTCTGCCATATAATTTGAATACCCGAGGCTTTACACTTTCTCCTAACTTTCTAGGAGCCTATAAACCATGAATAATAATGGCACTTCAAGAATCATGCTACATACCTTTACCATGAAAAAGCTTATTTTAAAAAAATTCTAAAAAAAAAAAAAAAATCCAGTTACGTAAATTGATCTTTTTAGCTTTTTGTTCTGCTTACATATGTTACTTTCTGGTTGTACGAATAACAGTAGGCATCTAATAAACAAAGCAGAAATGTAACAATGTAGTAGATATTTCTTCACAAGTTTCCAGAAGTACAGAAGTAATCCTGTACCTTCTAATCACTTGAAATAACATGGTTCTCACTAAAATCCATTATTATTCCATTAAAATATTCATAACTGAGATAAAAAACTATTTTAATTTTTTACATACAATTTTTTATATATGAAAGATTATTCAGATCAAAATAAATTATTTGCATCCAGGAGGTTGCTGTATCTGTTCTCTTTGTTTGTTTTATTTTACATCTATATTCTATTCATAGAGACAGTAAATTTCTGGTTTAGATGCTTCACTTACCGAGAATCCTTACTCATTTATTCTGAATCAACTAGAAGTTTTTCTTATGACTATAGGAGAAAAAGAAAGTGGCTACAGGGGAAGAGAAAAAAAAAAAAAAAAGAGAGGGAAAAAAAAAAAAAAAAAAAAAGGGGGGGGGAAAAAAAAAAAAAAAAAAAAAGGGAGGGAAAAAAAGAAAAAAAAAAAAGCATGGAGTGGAAGGAGATATTTTTAAGAAAACATCAGATGATTCATTGATGGTGTTCACTGGTTAATGTCCAATCTGCAATGGAGGCTGGCTCCCTACATCACTCACTGACTTAAATGGTTTCATTAGTTTGACATTTATGACACTACAGCGTTCAAAAGGCATGTTTTGATGCTGAACTCTCAACTCCACATAATCACAATGACCCAAATGGCATCAGAGTTGACAGCTTATCCCCCTTGTCTCATGTGTTACAAGGCCTCTGTGAGTGGATTTTTGAGTTGATAAACCTAGCTGTCTTTTATGATTACTTATTTTTCCTTAATTTACTGTTGATTCATGTCTGAAATTTTTCCATGTGTTTCTCTACCAGACCGATTTAAGTAATCAAAAAAAAAAAAAAGTGCTTTAGCTCTCTGGGATGTCCACAAAAACATTGTAAGTTTTTGTTTAGTACTCTTTTCCTCTTCTTAACCTCAGCTTTTTAGATATTTTCAAGATGTTTTGGGTCAATTCTGTTGCGGATTACGACTGCATTATGAATGCAGATTATGACTGCATTCATTAAGTCCAGAGGCTGACCTTTAAATTAAACATTGAATGATGTACCTTTGGGATACGTCTCTGCAGGTGCCCTCTGTTGGCAGATGTATTTTATTTCTGTGTAGATTTTTGTTAATCACTTTTTCATTTGGATATATACTTTTAGATTGAAATTCAGAGGAGGGAAGCTTGTTTGAGTAATAGGTTGTATATAAACTGAATGCATATAAACAAAATGGAAGCTTCCTACCTCTGAATTTTGGTTTTGAAAGATACAGCATACAATTGATGGAATTATTGACTAAGTGTAATAAGCTACAAAGAATGGCTCAAAAAAAACCCACACAAAACCTTGGCTTTTAAGTTTCTGTTACCTCAGTGATTTTTAGAGGATGCCAACTTTTCTTCTATATTTTTCTTATGTATCTCTTTGTCCAAACCCTATTCCCTCTTTGATGTATCTGTGACATCTAGTATAATGCTGTATCAGTCAGGAGAGCATCTCCTCTCTAGTTCTCCAGTTGAACATAGTTGAATGTAATGGAGAGAAAAAAAAAAAAAAAAAAAAAAAAAAAAAAAAAAAAGTAAGGAAGAATTAAATAATGTATGAAGAACCACTTCTTGAAAGATTTCTGAAATTATATTCTAACAATATTCTCAAGGAATATGTGGCATAGTGGGTAGGTAATGGTTTCTTAGCCCTCTCTGACCTATCCAGTTTATTTGTTTAATGCTGTGCTTTGTTGGCATTTTTTAAAAACTTGATGAGAAACTTCCATGAAAAGTCTCACCATTACCAAGTGAGAGGCTGGAGGGGTGTCAATGGCAAACAGGCTTCCAGAGGCCACTTCTGTCTCCTGATCTCCGATAAACAGCCTGCAACCAGCTCAGGGGCCATTTCCAACAGTGTTTGCTGTAATGTCTACATGAAACATGTACAACAGAGGCAAGACATTTTGAGGGCTAACACCAGTCTGACGAGCAAAAAGTGTGGGCCCTCAAGAAAGAAATACCTAGAGCACTTGACAGAGTGAAGAATTTGTTGATTAGTCTTATAATTTATGATTTATCTGCAATCCTTTTCACATTCCCATGGAAGTGGCAGCTGGGAAATGAACTTAGGTGTTACTTGCTGTCAGGAAGCCAAAGGACAACACAGAGCATGAAATCAAAGCTTTCCCTGAACACAGCATAGCCCTGGTACCTGGAGGATCCTATTAGATACAGATGAGTTTTCGCTATATACACAGATCCTGGATACCTTTTATGTTTGGAACCTGTGCCAATTTTTAAGAGAAAAATCATTCTCCATAAATCATCAATACAATTAAACACAGTGCCAGGTAAAATTAATTCCCATGGAAGCAGCAATTGAATGATACCATCACTACTGATTTGCAAAACATCAGGGCTCTTACAACCCTATAGAAAATGCCATTAAAACTGGCTACATGTTGCAAAAGGCAAAACAGCCACTTTGCATTTACTGAGGAAACTGGCAGAGGATGTGAATGTCCTTCTGTACATGAAAACAAATCTAAAGAGTAGATCTTATGTAGTAGAAAGATGAGATAGCCATACAGCAAAGAATTTTATTGCAACAGTTGCAAGTTGTGGTTTAACTGTGGTGTAATCGTATGTAATTTTGTTTGAGAGCTTGGCCTCTGGTGTCCTGTGAATACGTGAGAGTCTCAACTCTCATTTTAACAGTAGTGCCTTGTCCTGATCTGAACAGAGTGAGGTTTGAAATTGTGGACTCTGAAAGTGCTGAGATAGACTGAGTTTGGCACTGAGATCATAAAGACAAAATGGTGAAACACATGTTAAAATATCATAATCTTGGACTACTTTTATTATTTTTGTATCGACTCGTGAGTTTGATTAGTTCTGGATATTTCCTGTCTTAATAAATTGAGTGAATCAAGAACATAAGAGGTGATGCTGAGCTGTAGGAAATGATCTTCCGCCTATTTTAATCTTCAATTCTGTTGAAAAAATAAACAAAATATATAGTTTTTACCATGAATCAACAGAGATTAGACTGCTTTTCCTGAGATAAAATGTAATAAATCTCAGAGGATACCTACTCTGCTTGTTCTGGAGGGCTTTCATGGTAATATAAGAAACCTGCTTTTACATTTTAAACATCCCCCTTTTTATTTTTATGGGAACTACAACACAGCTATGGTAATGCAAAAATGCCACTTCCTCAGAGATAGGAAGAACTGAGAAAAAGTAAATTGTCAGGCAAGATGCTGTCTCTAGCACTTATCCCTCACTGGGGAACTTTGCAGTTCCTTTTTTCACCTAACAGTAAGTTACAAGGCTAAGTTGGTTGTTAGGACAGAAATGCTGCTTTTTGCCTGGGTATCCAAGATGCCACCATTTCCCTAATGAGACTTTAGTTGATGTCTCCTTTTCTCAGATTTTTTTGTTTTGAAATCAATGTCTTTGAAGCAAAAGTCAGCATAACGCACTCATAGGAAATTACAGTATTTTATGAATCATTAAACAAGAATGGCAGAGACTGAGGTTTAACTGAGACAGCAAATGCCTTTGACAGTAAATATTTATGACTATATTGAGTTACAACAAGCTGAAGTAAAAAGGGTTCAAATAACCTTCTGCCCGTTTCTTGCAAGGAGAGATATCAGCCTAGCCTTAGTCTACGTGTCCTTCCTGAACACATGCATGGAGATAAATAATCCTTTAGCACAGCTACGTTAAAGGTGTCACAGGTCACAAGAGTAAGTGGACAAAGTCAAAGTCATGGCTTTGTTTCACATCTATACTGATTTACAGAGTCAGAGCAGAGGTAAGGAGAAAAACTTGCACCCTCCTACAGCTTTCTCCAGGCACTCTTGACAGCACCATTAAGGTTGATTGCATGAACATTTCGTTTCTAAATGTTCATTTGACTGGCCATTGTAAATTAAGACCACAGAATCTCTTTCAAAGAGTAACATATCTGAGTTTTCATGAACAGGTTTTAAATCTCCATTTAGAAGTAGTCTTTATTCTTTAGGTTTTCCATTCTTGCTCAGGAGAAAAACCCTCATTGTGGATGCAACGTAAAGTACAGTCAAACTGATTTTTATGGCCAGATCTATTTAAAAACCATATTGTTAAAGGATACCATCATTTTTATATGATCGTACAAACAGAAACTTTCAAAAGTCAAACACAGCCAAAAATTGCTGTAGAATTAATGTCTATCTAACAAGACAATTTTCAGTAGTATGAAAATTTTATTTTATTTTATTCTTGCAGCCTCATCCATGAACTAAAATAAAACCAAAAAAATCTGAAATTTATGTGCATGGTTTCCCATTGGGGGTTTGCTGCACTTGCTATTTGGTTTTAGTTATTCTGGAGTCAGAAGAGATGATTTAATTCTTTCCTTGTGATAATCGCTTTAATGGTCATCTCTGTGAGAAAGCCAGATGGGTGATTTGAATCTGAGCAATGGCAAAGAAGGCAAGATGATTGGTGAAATTCCTACAGATGCAAAGAAAAATAGATTTTTCTATGGGAAGTGGTAATACAGGAGATTCTGTAGCAGATCCAGTGCTTATAAAAATGGGCCACCAAAAAAGGGATCATGCTAGCATCTTTTCTAAGTCTTAAAAACAGGCTATGTATAATTCATTGCATATGGAATGTTGTTACCAGATGTCAGAGGGGAGCACGTAGCCAAAAGGTAAGGTTTAATCTCCATCTTCAGCTTTGCTTTAGGTGGGATTCGACAAGAAAGATCTTTTGAAAACACCTGCAAAGGTCGATCACTGTGCCTTTACATCTGAAACTTCCAAATAACTCCTTAAATAATGTTTTTCTCTATTGCCTTTTAAAGTCAATTGGTGAAAACGAGTCTGAACTTACTTACCTTCCGATTAAGCATCAGAACAGATGATACACGAGACAATTTGTTTAGCTTTTTATCAATTGAAACCCACCCAGACTGCCAACGGAGAAGAGGATAAGTCTATAGGATTCAAAAATTTCTGGCTAATATAAAATTTTAAAAACCAAAGACAGACTTTAAGCATGCAGAATTTTAATGAACTTTTTTTCTGCCAGACAGTAACAAAAATTCTGGACATTTTTAATATTATTTTGAAGTTAAATTCTCCAAACTACACTTAGTTATCTGAATTATATTGCCTAAGTGATTTAAGCACTTAGCCAGTAGGACTACAGGCTGTTTGATCTCTATAACTTGCAAATACCAGAATACAGCCCAGAAGTTCAGGCAACTAATAAGGATGAGATTAAGGAGCATGTACATTCACACAAATATCTTGAATTTACCAAGATTTTTTTGTAAGCAGTGGACCTAGTGAAGCCCATCTTCTTTAGGGCTGTCTGCCCTTTAGTCTTACACTTCCTGACCTTCCCGATAATTCCAACTTGCCTTCTCATTTCTGCTATGGCATCACCTTCTGCAATATCCACCATCTCTCTGGAAGTACACTAGCTCTCAGCACCTTCCTCAACTCTGATCTCCACAAGAAGCAATTTATGCTGCAGCAGTTTCTGAGTGATCAGCCAGCTTTTTGCCTCACTAGTAAATGCCAAACAGAATAGAATGGTGTTGAGCCTCATACTGTATGCTTTTCTTATGTAGCAGTGCTAACCCAAGTGTCCTCCCAATGCAGTGTCTATCCAGCTTTCACAAAACCTACAGAAACTTTATATGTCTGAAAATTTTATCCCTACCTTAAATTTCTTTGAAATCAGCCAACATATTGCAAAGCTGTTTAGGGAAACAGATGGGAGGAACACATGCAGAAACAAAACTAAAAAAAAGAAATAAAGGGAGTAGCTAGATTTCTCCTTCCAAAACCCCATCAAAAGTTATAATTTTTTCCCCAGAAAGTATTTTCTTGTTTGAATTCTTTCCTACTCAGGACAAAACTGCCCCATGTCTGCATATAATATATTATATTGTTTATTATGCTACAAAGTAAGGGAGGAGGTTCAGAGTGCTTTAGAAGTTACAGACACACTGGGGTGAATTGGAGGCAGTCAAAAACAGGGCTCTTCTTTGCAGACTCATCGTTCCATCCATTATTAGGTCAGAGCTTCATTCTGGACCTGAAGGAGAGAAGAAACAGTAAGATAGGAGTGCTCTCAACTCCCACCAGCATCTTCAAATAGAGAGAGCTCACCTGATTGGGATCAGGTTGATCAATAAGCATATATGAAGTGTTGTCAGTACAATGAATAAGCACTTCATTGAGACTAATAAACATTTTCATTGTCATTTAGAGCTAAGTACGACAGATGTGGATGGGGCTGGTGCTAGTTTTCAGCCCATATTATGGTTAATTAGGTTGACAACCTACTGATGTAGTAGTGCTAATACATTTATAGGAAATGGTCATTTTTCAGGATTGTCTCCTAAATGTTTGACTTAGAAAAACTTCCAATAACTTCAATGGCAGTGCAAAGGAGGAACCAAAAAAAGCACTCTCCTACTCATTGAGAGAGTCTAAATCTTTAGGGAGGGATATTCAAGAATGCCAGCATGTTCTTTTTTCTCCTGAATCTCAGAAAACCCTTCTTTAAGATGTTTGTACATTTGGAAGGGGAACAGCAAGAGCGGGAAAGAAACAGATAGGTTCACTGGAAATCCTGGGGAGGAAAAAAGATGTTAATAATGTATAAAGCCTTGTTAGTTCCCTAGTGGTTTGGATTTCTGAATACAGGTTTCTTTGGAGCCTTCTTGTATGGTGGCTACCTCAGGTAACCTTGACATTGTAGTCCCATCCACCTAGGTTGCCATGCAGCTCTGGTCATGTGAGGAGTTGAGAAGAAGGCTTTTCTTAGTGAGTGAACTGTGAACCTTCATGCATCCCCAGGCTCCAGCAGGCATCAGGTGACAGAATTATGAAGATTAGACTTTTTCCCCTGCTTTGTTCTCTTGTCTAGAGATACAACACTTTTTTTCTCTCTACAAAAGTAATTATTCCCATGTAGGAGAGATCAGAACTATTCTTCTGTCTGTTACTATATTAACGATGTGCAGGATTTTTTGTTAAATTATAATTAAACAGAATAAAAAGGTTTGGAAGTGCTTATTTCAGCATAAATATTGGATCTCCCCTCTGATAGAATGGCAGCATTTAATATCTCTACATGCTGAGTAGGAGTCAATGTTTAATCATGTACTAAGCAAGTAAATACTGTTAAATTCCCTTACATTTACTATTTTATATACTCTTGATTAAAATGTCCCATTTTCTAAAATAGAAATCATTAGTGAACCTGTTAGTTCCTCTGACCTTAATAATGTGTAACCAGAATTAATTATCACGTTGAAGCATTTGCTGTAACTTGTCATTAAGTGATTATTGCAGAGCAAGAATGCAGAATCTCAGTGAATTAATCAGTGACCTATATTTTCTGGTGCTTCTGCTTAAATTTAGCCTTGGTCAGAATGATGGAAGATCTGTCCAATTGCATTCTTGTTAAATGTTCTCAACTGAATAAGTCTGGTCACTGTCGTTCAGTGAATAAAGCAGTGCTTTCTTCACAATACTGTCACACATGGATTGGTATATTGATGGGAACTTTTAATTCATTCAGCAATGTCCACACCAGAGTCTCCCCAAACTCCGTGTAGAAGGCAGGTCCTGCTATCCCTAAAGCAATGAGAGTTTTGTTACTGAGTGTGCTGGGAGCAAGTTTGAAACATAAATTATTAATTTACTTTTACTTCAGAGCGCTCAGCAATGGAAAAAGTGTTTCCCTGGAAGCAAACCCGTTTGAATACTGTCATAGACACCAGTAATTCAGCAGTTTAGAATCAATGTGCTGCAGCAATTTACTTGTACCATAATGTATGCCCAGGAGGATGGAAAAAGTGATAACCTCATGGTAAATGACAGTTTCTGACAATAAACAAAAAGGTTATGGTTATTTTGAGAGAGAACTTTTTCCTCACCCATATTTAAGTATACAACCTATCATGAAAATAAATTACATCAGCAACAACAGGAAGGCAATTTTTAAATAAAAACCACTGCACTAGTATGGTGTTAATACTATATAGTTATATCTCCCCCCAGCAGAAAATGTAAGGACCATCATCAGTAATGAGGTACATTTAAAAAACTGAAGTATAACATTTAAGACATAATAACCATTTATTTGAATCCAGATTGTGTGTGAAAAGGAGAAAAGATGTGGGAAGAACAAAATAGGTTGAGGCAGGCTACAGAAAGTGGAGACTGCATAGCTAGGAAAGCAAATATGAAAGATAAAATAAATATATACTGCTGGCTGTTTAACCAATAAAACTGCAGAGTTGCAGAAAAAGAGAGGGCAAACACAGAACAGATTCTCATCCTCATGTCATTTTGTTGGTTGGGTTTTTTGGGGGTTTTGTGTTTTGGTTTATTTTTTTAATATAGAGCTTAGCTGCAAGTATCAAGAATAAAATTGACAGATTGAGGTTTAAATGGTTGAAAGTCAAGATTAGAGGTGCAAGGAAAGTGATTTATCTACATCTTTTTGTCATCCTTGAAGCTTGAAAGTATGTTAGGAGGGACCCAGCTGACTAAGTGGGGCAAGATTATTGTTTCCAGTAGGCTTACTAGCCTAATAAGCATGGCTTTAAACTAGTTTTTTGGGGAAGAAATAGAGACCTACGTCTGAAAAGAAACAGAGAAACGGGGGACGAGAAAGGGTGACCAGGAGGACCACCCAGCTGTGGAGGCTGTCATACATCCCTTGAGAAAGAATCACGAGTGGGGACCGTTTTCAAGTGCCAGTATACACATGCCTACACTGCGGGGAACAAACAGGAGTTAGAAGTCTGTGCACAGTCTCATAGCTCAGTACTTCTGGAATCAGAGGGATACAGCACTATGATGGAAAGACATGGGCTATTTAGGTAGGATCTGAAGTTAGGTTAGTTTAGGATTCAGTCATGGAACTGGTAGACAAGATCCCTCAGGAGGCTGCTCTGAAGGACAAAGGGCACAGGAGATCTGGTTGATCTTTAAGGATCTTTAACCTCTTCAGATCAGAACAGAGTGTCCTGATGAGCAGGAAGCTGGGGATGCCTGGCAGGAGAGGTGAGGAACTCCTGACTAGGCTCCAACACAAAAGGGAGCATACAGAGGTTGAACATAGGGACATATACCCAGGAGGAGTACAGAAACATATCCTGGACATTCAGGGCCCAAACCAGGCATGCCAAACATCCACTGGGGGCAAAACTGGTGAGGAACATAAAGGGTAGCAAGGAAGACTCCTACAGGGTCCCTGGAGCAAGCAGAAGGCTAAAGAAAATGAGGCTGCTGTATCTTAGTGGCAAAGGATACAAAAATGCTGAATTGCTCCGTCCCTTCTTTGTCTCAGTCTTTACTGACAAGGTTTTCTTTCAGACCTTCCAACTGGCTTGTGGCAGAGTCCAGAGGATGAGTTACTACCCATAGTAAACAAAAATTGAGTTGTAGACACCCTGGTGTTGGTTTTGGTTGGGATAGAGTTAATTTTCTTCACAGTAGCTGGTATGGGGCTGTGTTTGGGATTTGTGCTGAAAACAGGGTAGATAACACAGGGAAGTTTTCATTGTTGCTGAGCAGGGCTTAACTTTGTTAAGTTTTCACTGCATTGTAATGCACAAAAGCAGTACAGGTGGATAATTCAAATAACTTTTTA
>KL274856.1:0-10398 GCA_000699545.1 Podiceps cristatus
TATTATATATATATATTCTGCATAGGTATTTTGACTTTGTGCAGGACAGAAAGTTGTGTAGGTATGACTGTTCTACTTTTCAGTTTGTTTTTTTAATATATTTTATTTTCTCTAGAATTACTCAAACAAAAGCAGCCTTCTATCTTGCCTTGTCTTAATGCTTTAAAATAACCAAACTGGAGATCTAACTACCAAACTGTTCATTATATTATTAAATACCAACTTTGGTTACAGTATAGTGTCTTTAATTTAGCAGATGGTTCTGTATCCTTGTGCTTTTTAAAGCAGTTTTTATGTTTTGGTGCAAAAGTTGTCCAGTGTCTCTTGTTCCCTTCATTAGAAAACATGCTAGAGGTATGTTTGTAGGTATTTTTGTTTAGAAAAACTATTTCATGCTCTCCATTTTATTTATTATAATAGGTAAAAAGGTTGTACTTCATCACCCATGTAAACATGCTCATGAAGTTGAAAGTAATTAAGATTTGATACACTGATATCAATTTATTTATGTAACTAAATCACTGTTTTATAAACTTGTTAATGATCAACAATTTTTTTGTTTTGATTAAAATTAGTTTTTTGAAAGTTGATTTTGCCTCCTTTATGGTGTCTGTTACTGGTGTTGAATTGTGTACGGATAGTTCATAGATCTTCAATGCCCGGTTTGCAATTTTGGTGTGTTAATGGTGGTAAGCAATATGACCAGCAAGCCCAGGAAGGAGATGTTCTCTTCTTCAAAAATCTGCTGAGGAATGGTAGTGTTCACAGTTGCTGGTGGAAGACCTGGTGCATCAGAGGAGAGACGAAATGCTGCCTGTGATTGAAGGTACGTGGTCTCTACAACAAACCGTAAGCCTTCACACACTGCCCTGGTGGGATGGTAGAGTGTGGGGGGTATGTTCTCACTCAGTGGGTTATTTGGTTGACCATGGGAGTTCAGATGTGCTGTGAATATATACAAGGACAGTTCTTGCTGTTCCTGGATTGGCTTTTCTAAAGTCTTTTGTGTATTTTTAGCTGTGCAGCTCACTCCACGACAGAACATTTCCGCTTTTTCAGAGCCCTTGCTCTGGAGGAGCTGTGTGAGTTTTCCAGCCCTCAGTGAAGAACAGAAGATCTGGCATGGCGGAAAACTGAAGAGAAGCTTTCTGCTTTACAAACATCTTTATCATCTTTGGAATGTTCCATGATTAACACCTTCACTTTTTTTTTTGTTGGTATCTTCAGCTGAAAAGAGAATTAGCATGCAGCAAGCAACTATCAGAGGTGCCAGTGTAACCGTGAATTCTGACAGTGAAGCTTGTGTCATGGAAGATTAAGGAGGAAAAAGTCTGAATCTTTGCACAATTTGTCATGTAAAATGCAAGTCTTTACCTAGCCGTGCGAACAGCTGAGTTGTCCTGACTTAATAGTACTAACCTGTATCTTCTGCGACTTCTATCCCTTCCAAGTATTGAATCCTCATTACATTTTTGCTTCATTACTTTGTCCTGGATGAATTTTCTGCTACAGACAGGAACAAGGGGGATGCTCCATTCTGTAATAGATTGTACGTGTTTTGGTGGGTTTTTTCCCTTTTACAAATAGTTCAGTATTACGGATATTGTGGATTATGTAGATTGTAAAACTGAAGCCTATTTGAAGATGAGGCTTTAGAATTGAATGCAGTCCTGATGGTTGCCACCTGATTTTGATGAGCACTATGGCTTCTTATTCTTTCAGAACTGATGGGAGTTTATTTGGCTTGTTTTCATGACTGAGTAAAGTCTCTTCTATGTCCACACTGGTGCTGTGCAGTACAGTTCACACCGTGTTAAAAACCCTGAAGGAACAACAGAGGCTTGGCCAGTCTCTCCTACAAACATGTCTAGATTTGTACTGCTTTTGTTTTGTGGAGGTGGGAAGAACCTAGGAATGGGATTCCACACAAAAAAAAAAAAAAAAAAAAAAGCCTGAGGGCTCTTTTGGTGAAAACCGATCAAATATCTCTCCTGTAGTTTTTAAAACTACATACTGTAATTAATCCTGAACCATAAGGAAGCCTAGTCAAAATAAGTCATCTCCAATTCCTTATCTTCTCTTCGGAGCCGTACGTTTGAGATACACAACTGAACACTGCTATGATTGTCTCCAAATGTCTGGGTGCTGTTCAACATTCCTTTAAATGAGAACTTTTTTTAAATCCAGTATTGCTATTAGGCAGTGAAGGGAACTGAGCATGATTCTTCCATATCGTGGACTACATTGAATCTTCATTCTTACGGTGAGTTGAGTGAAATCCTGAAAGATGTGATATTATTTCTGTATAATGAGACTAATTGCAGCCCAAGAAAGTGACTTTTTTTTGCCCATGTTTGTTTTCGGATTTTCTTCATTGATTCTGCCAGAACAGAAGCCAGAGATGTTTTCCTTATCCAAATTATACTACCTTTGTTTAGCTTTTTCATGTTTCAACGCTTAACTTCATTTCCACATTCAGTTTTCCCACTAGAAAAAAAAACAAAACAAAACAAAAAAAAAAAAAAAAACAAAACAAAACAAAACAAAAAAAAAACCACAAACCTGCACAACTTTTCAGCATGAAAAAGAGAAAGAAAGGCACATACGGGAGATTTGAACTTTAAGGTGCATCTGAAATCCAAGACAGCATCCCTCTGAGTACTTCATATCTTATTCTCAAAATATTTTTGTTTTAATGCTATGGCAGTGGAGTTAAACCTGGATTGCAAGTACATGACAAAGAATTTATTACATTGTTCGAGAGAAATTGCAGGTAATACTCTGAGGCTAGAGCTTCAATGAGAAGAGACTGGGATTTATTTCACTGTGGTTGTCTAGTGGAACAGATGGACTTCTTTCAAGACCATGCATCAAGACCTGCTAATAGGTGCAATTGGTGCTTTGGATGACTGATCAACAGTTCTTGTACAGATGAAATTCTGGAGGACTTTGTTTGTTTTTAACTAATAAAAAGTAAAATTGGCTTCCTCCTATTCCTAAGGATAGAAGATACTCAGAGTGCTTTGCCTTGGTAGATTTCTCATCTATACAAAATCCATATTCCATAATTTTCTTGATATATTCATACAAAGTTTCCTGCTACAAGCTTTCAAAAGTCTCTGAAAGTCACTATCCACTAATGCTTTAGTGTTCTGTCAAATTAGTCTGAGTTACAATTTTCTTTTAAGTTTGTCTAGTAGCAATTAGGTTTTTCATATAAATGGATATAAGTAACATAAGTGCATCAAATTTGGGGTGCTGCTTACATGGAGGGAAATTTTGTTTTCTGAGTTGTGCCAATTTAGGTTTGTAGTTCCACAGAGTAGATTTGTGCTAGAATTAATTTCACTGAGATGCCTTCAGTTGGATTAAAATACATATTTTTACTGTAAAATCATCCAGCCTTAAGTTTTTGCTTTAAAAACAAAACACACACCCTCCCAAAAAAAAAAAAAAAAAAAACCAAACCAACCAAAACCCCCAAATACCACCAAAAAACCAAAACTACTGGTGATACATCTGCTTTTACTGCAGGATATAATTTGGGGAAAATAGCAATATAGCAAATACCCTTACAGTATTGGGAAGTATGATACCCTCAGGTATTATCTCTAGCCAGAACAGCAGAGCAAGAGAAAGTGTAAAGTGTTCATAGACAAACATTTTTCTACCTTCTTAAGTGTTTATCCTCTTGAAAGTATACTTATTGTAAGGATAAGTGGGAAATAGTGTTAGGCCCAACCCTTTCCTCTACTACCCAATGGGTAGTAGAGATTTAGGGGTATTACAGCATGCAGCAAGTGACACTGAATATGAGATGAAAAGCTTTAAGATTCAACCTCATGTAGGTCCAGGTCTGGAGCTTGGTGTCCCTGCCTATGGCAGGGGGGTTGGAACTCTATGATCCTTGGGGTCCCTTCCAACCCAGACCATTCTGTGATTCTGTGATTCTTAATTTGAGAGACAAGTGTCAGGCATAGCTTTACCTGAGAGAAGAGGTTGCTAGGATGTGCGTCGCGGGTAGAACTGTACGCTCCATGCCGCACATGGGAAGACAGGAGTGCTGCCTCTGCTAACACCCTGGGCTGCCAGCATCAAGTAGCACCTCGTTGCCAGCTGAAGTATTGTGATCTATCCTTACAGGTAGTATCAGTATCCCTAAAGGTAGTAATTGTAGAGCAATTGTAAAAGTAGAGCATTGTATGCTCCAAGGAAAAGAGCCTGCCTTAAGAAAATTGCATCGGCAGCTGTATTTGCAGACATCTGCAAGGTCATAGGAGCATAGATGTCTACTAATACGTATTGGCTAAAAAGCACTAGTTATTTCCAAAACCAATTTCTATAGCTCTTGTTGTAGAGAGCAGCTCTAGAAAGTACCATAGTCATGAACTGCCCAGGAGCCAGTCAGTGAGTAGTCTTTTACTGATTTTTATACCAATGGTATTTATTTCTGTGTTATAACTTTCCCTTTCTTCCTCTTTAGCCTTTGACTTTTTGTATATGTAATTTCAAGAGCTTTGTGTTTGGAAAAATGCTTACCTGGAAGATGATGTGCTCGTGCTCTGATGATGTACAATGAGCAATGGAGCTATTGCTTGGTAACCATGGTCTGTTGGTGTCGGAGGTATCTGTGGAGCAGTGAATGAGAAGGGTGAGCTTCAGGCACGCTTACTGTAGGGGCTGGTGAGCTGAGACCTGAGGCAGCAGACGCAGCTGGCATGCAGAACTGGCACTGTTTGCCTTCCCACCACTCTGACCTTGGAATTGCCTGTCCGACCACAGAGAAGTCTCTGTTTGGTGTCCCAGGAAACTAAGGCAGATCACTGTTCATAGAAAGATTCTGGAAAGTTTAAAAAATGGCCAAGGGTGATTGAGGACAGAGCTAAATATTCCTCTGGTGAAGATGCTGGAATTGCATCAAGGCTAATCTTGGCAGACACTGTTGGGCAGCCTGTTAGTTATAAGAACAACAGTGGTGAGAGAAGTAGTGCTAAGTTGTGGCCGTCAGTGGGCAGGAAAAATCATTTAGGGTTTGTGGCCTCCAGTTCCAGATGACCTGAATCTCAGCACAATGACCGTTTGTCACACTTTCTTTATTGTCTTGCTTTTCCAATGCGCAGGGAAATGAGTCAGGCGCACTGCAACTCATCTCTTAGCAGGTGTATTACAAATGGTATCACTGAAGCCCTCTGAAAACAAGGGACAAAGGTTGGCCTTGCTTGGGCCAGCTTGCCTACGTGTTAAGGACCCCTTAGCAGCACAACTGAACCAATCCAGGAGGCTAAGGCTGCAACAGGGAAAATAGCATCAAAAGCTTTCCCAGCAAGAGCCTATTTGTATAATGCACACCAGCAGCTGATTCACTTAAATGAGTAGAAATCACGGTTTCCGAAGAAAACATGATTTCTTTTGTGCCTCTAGTTGATACTTTAAACATGTTTAGTGGATCAGCATAGTAACTAAAAATATCCCAAAATAACCACCAAAGTGGAAGACATGATTGTCCTATGAACTTGCTGAAAGGAACAAATATAGAAGGAATTTCTTCCTAGTTATGCTCTGCCTGCCTCACCGTGAGGATGGACCTGTGAAAGGCAGCTCTTACTGAAAGCACTGTGGCAAACGTTGCCCCTCTCTGGCTGGTTTCGATGGGGGAGAAGGTAAGGAGGTATTTTCAGAAGGTGTTTTGTTTTCTGAGTTTAAAATGCCTTTTTTCTCTGCCTTCTGATGTCCAGTTTCCAGGCGTGGTGTGGATGCAGCGGTAACTCTGGGAAGACTCTACTTGGTTACTCAGGATTTCTGTGCCTCACCACACACCTGTGTCAATACAAATGTCTGACCCAACATACACTTTTTTCTCCAGCACACTGCAATTTTTACACCCTTGTGGGGGCTGTCTCCACCCCTGTCATGCTGCAAGGTCTGGGGACTTTGGGTTTTGAAGGGTGAGCTTCTCCAACCATTCTCAAGAATCCAGGGTCTAGATTAAAACCGCTAAGCCCTACAAGAATTTTGATACTCTTGTAAGCAGTATTGCTTGGCTACTACTTAGTCATTTAGGAGGTCTTTCATATACTATGTCTAAACCATATAATGGGCAGCTGAGAAGCCTAATATACATGCTGGGAAATTTTAGTGTGAGATGATGCCTAAATATGGAGAAAGAAACCAGTATTGCCTTATGGAGAGGTGGTTGTAGAGGAAGACCACGTGCAGAGTTTTCAAGCTGAACCTCTCAGTTTTTTAAGTGAAGGTTTTTCCATATGAGAAAGATTAACTGTTTCACTAGCACGGTGGCTTTGGTTTCATAGTCTGCATTTTCCCAACTGTTGCTGTTTTCTCCATCTGGAAGGATCTAGACTTTCTATACCTCAGCAATTCTTTTTCCATTTCACCACTGTCCTGTTTTCAGCTAGGAAAAGCCTTCAGCACCTACTGTGGTTTGGATTTAGTGTGAGAACAATGGTGATAGTGTGCTCGTGGTGTTGGTTGCTGCTGAATGATCAAGGACATTTTCCAGTTTCCCAGCTTCTGTTAATGAGCAGGTGCAAAAACCCTGGGAGGGCACAGCCAGAGTAGTTGATCCAGACTGGCCCAAGAGTGTGTTCCATGCCATAGACTGCATGGCCGGTGTGAGGCTCAGCTGGTGGACCACTTCCCTTCTTCTTCCCTTCTTTTCCATTTTTTTCATTCATTCAGGCCTGTTTTGTTTGCCTGTTCCCTCGCGTGCTCTCTGGAACTTGCTGTTCTGGGATGGCTGTGGGGGAATATCCCTGCTCCCTGCCTGCTGCTTGGGATGGGCTGTGTTGGGTGTTGGGTGGTGAGAAATTGTGCATCGTTCATTTTGTATGTTCTATTATCCTTATACATTATTACTATCATTCATATATTTTTATATTTTTCTTTGCTCTCCTAGTGAACTGTCTTTACCTCAACCCACGAGCTCACTCTCTCTCTCACCCTGATTCTCCTCCTCACCCCACCCGGGAGGGTGGGTGTGAGCAAGCGGCTGAGTGGTATTTGGTTACTATTTGGGGTTAAAGGAGGACAACCACTTGCAAAGTGTGTACAGCCTTACACTATGTTGCTCATGCTGGGCTCCATTACCTTAGCGTAGCAAGTAGTTTGGCCAGGTTTGGTTTGCTTTTGGCTGGAAACTTTGAGACTTACACTGGTCAGCTCCTGCCTCTCAGACATAATTAGAGACTGAATATGCTGTTCTCAGTTGACGAAGAAGTGGCCATGGCTCATGAGGAAGCAGTATGATGCTATTCAGAGTTTGATGTCATTAATTTTGTGAGCGTATTGACTTTCTTACACAGGAAATACAGGCCATAAAAGCCAGAATATTTTTTAATTTTTTTAAAATTTTTTTGTAAAAGGCAAAGATTTTCCCTTTCATCAGAAATAATCAAATCAGGAAAACAGTAATTACCAACAAGAGTTTGGACTGCATCACTAAGCATATACACTGCCAAGGGACAAGTTGTCTCTTCCTAGAATACTCCAGACAAACCTGACAGGGTGATTTGGTCTTCTAGTTACCTGTTGTTTAGTACCCAGATGGTCTGCCTAGTTTGGGGGTGTGTGGGTGATATCTAATTGGATGCACTAAAATGGCACTGACTCTATCTAGCCCAATCTGAAAATGACAGTTTATGCACCTGTTTGTCCTACCAAACTGGAGAATAACATGTATTTCTGGCATGCTTGCCACATTGGCATTCTCCCTATGCCTTTTGTTGCTCTCCTCTCTTTACTTACAATACATCTAGATTATCTGTTACCAGCAGCAATCCTGAGTCTCTGTGTTCTACTGATGGGAAATAAAATGAAAGACATTTATAGCATTTGGACTGGTGCTTGAGAAGTGCAGCTGCACTGATAGCTCTGAGCAGAAGCCTGAGCTTTAGTAAATGCTAAGTTCAAGGCCTGAATTTGCCAGTAATTTTGCAGAGGTTTTGCCTTTGCTGGTATTCAAGTGTGTGCTTACAGGTAAGTGTGATCAGTGGGGGCAAATGTAGACTGACCTCATGGTGTGGGGACAAGGGGGATGTCCAAGCCCAAACATGGCTTTTAAACACACCCCTGAGCTTTTCTTCAGGTGTTGCAGCTGGGTGAAACGTTTGTGGACTGATGCATGGAACAGTCTGGCTCACTACCTGATATCCGTGGCTTCAGTCTTTCCAAGCAGCATGGACACCCTGCATGGACATGCTATGGCTGGGCCAGAGGACAGCAAGGGGGACAAAACAAGCAGGCGACATGTTTGTTTCTGGCCATGACTTATGTGGGTCGATAGACCATGAGCGTAAGTCACCTGGTATAAAGCGTGTGTTTCCTCTTTTTCCTAGTACTAAATGCTTCTCTACCAGATAAATAAATGATGGTGAGGATTAAGGCAGCAATGTGAGCCCTGTGCAGGGCATGCAACTGAGAGAGATTGTACATCTTCCTTGGAGCTTCCCTGTGTTGGGTTATTCCATCCCATCCATGAGCTTGACTGGCTGCTGCCTTTGTGCCCTTGTCTGAAGTGAATGCTTCTTTGTGCAGCTGTTGGCTTTCTGCAGATGCTTCAGCTTGCCAGTAATTCTGGTGATTTTCTGTATGTAAAAATTGTGAGGAATTGAACTGCTTGTTGAACTGCCACACTATGGATTTGTGATTAAATCCAGAAATGAGGGAGTTGTAAGTAGGTCCTTGATGTCTGGCTTTTCCAAACAGTGGTGGTTTTCAGCTTGCTGCGTTTATTTCATGATCAGCAGCACAACTGCAGAGCCTTCTTGATGCTACAGAAAGCACATACAAGGTTCATGTCTCTAGAAGCTGTAATTCCAAAAGACTGAATACATCTGGCTTTGGGGTTTTTTCCCCCACAAATTCTTGTGCTATATACTAGGTGAGTCGCAGTTCCCACGGCAGACCTCAGGGATGCCTAACATGAAGACCAGATGTAAGTCTGGAACACTGTTGTTAATTTAGGTCTCTGGATGAGCAAGATATGGGAGCAGATGGCTGAGTTTCTGTGCATGAACAGTCCCTGTGAGGTCAATGGTGTTTCTCACTTCCTTAAAGTACTTCGCTAAAAGGAGGCCCACGAAGCCCAGTGGAACGCACAGCCTGCTCATTCAGCAGCTGGCGGGAGCTGGGCTGCCTGTCCAAAGTACATCATCCTTGCGGGCATCTGCCTGGAGCCGCTGGGGTGACTCCCCGCTTCCAGCCCTGGCTGCAAAGCTGCTCCGCCGGGTCCTGGGAGGGACCGGTCCTGCTCTGCCTGGGGACGCAGGTGGGAGACGCGGTGCGCCTCCGAGACGCAGGAACGGACGTGGGGGCGTACACTGCGGGGAACAGCCAGGCTTTCACAAGTGCAGAATCTTTTCATTTAATTTCCTTTGGGTTTTTGTTTTTGTTTTTAGCAGCTTGAGATAAAAAGCAGAACAGGATTAAAAAATAAAACTTAAACAAATTTTTTCTTGGCAGCTCTGTTTCACTCACTGGTGTTTTGCTGATATATATCGACGCTTTTTTCAGCCCAGTGTTTAAAAAACCTCTCCTATTTAAAAGTAGCCTTTGTAAGTGCCTGCTAAAGGAGGTTTTCAGATTGCCGCTTGTTTACCAAATAGCTCATTATAGGTCTACTGCAGAAATGTGCGTGGGGAGGATGAGGGAGGTTCCCTCCTTAGGTGAAATTCCCAGGGCAGTAACATTATAAGTCTCAGGAGAAGTGGATACAGTATAACAGCAGTTGCTTTTAAGGTTTGAAAAACACATTGTAACTAGCTACAACAGGAGAGCAGTGAAAGTAAAGAGCTATGTCAGAGGCTGAAGACAAATCGTTCTTTGGATTTGGATTATTTTGGGCTACAGAACTGCATTAAAGACTAAGATCTCACAATTTCTTTTATATGTGTGTGTGCCCATGCACACTTTTCAAGCCCTGGTATAGAAACAGATTAATTGTGTCTGTCTCTGCCAAGTGCCATATGTTTACTGCTAAGTTATAAAACACTTTTAAAATAGGGGTTTATAATGGAAACACTGACACATCCTTGAATATGTTGACAGTAATAGGCACCACCATAATAAATCCCATAGAGGTTTTAAAAGATGTATCTGTTGTTCTGGAAAAGGATATACTGGTTTCTGCCTAAAGTGAAGCTTGTCCTTTCTGTTCTTAGAATCATACAATTGTTTAGGTTGGAAAAGACCTTTAAGATCACCAAAGCCAACCATGAACCTAACACTGCCCAGTCCACCATTAAACCATGTACCTAATCACCACATCTACAAGTCTTTTAAATACCTCCAGGGATGTCACTCAACCACCTCCCTGGGCAGCCTGTTCCAGCGCCTGACAACCCTTTCCATGAAGAAATGTTTCCCAATATCCAATCTAAA